>JBBBDQ010000771.1:165000-177500 GCA_037127315.1 Ascarosepion bandense | reverse complement strand
GGAGAAACTCGACTTTGATGTCTTGGATATCAAAATCAAACGTAGCAAGGTAAAAAAAAACCATTGTTAAATTTAATAACCATTAATTTTAATTATAGACCGATCGTCCAAAATCTGATGGAGAATCTCGACTTTGATGCCTTGGATATCAAAATCAAACGTAGCAAGGTAAAAAAAAAACCATTGTTAAATTTAATAAACATTAATTTTAATTATAGACCGATCGTCCAAAATCTTATGGAGAAACTCGATTTTGAGGCCTTGGATATCAAAATCAAACGTAGCAAGGTAAAAAAAAATGTTAAATTTAATAAACGTTAATTTTAATTATAGACCGATTGTCCAAAATCTTATGGAGAAACTCGATTTTGATGCCTTGCATATCAAAATCAAACTTAGAAAGGTAAAAAAAAAACTTTGTTAAATTTAATAACCATTAATTTTAATTATAGACCGATCGTCCAAAATCTTATGGAGAAACTCGACTTTGATGCCTTGGATATCAAAATCAAACATAGCAAGGTAAAAAAAAAACCCTTTGTTAAATTTAATAACCATAAATTTTAATTATAGACCGATCGTCCAAAATCTTATGGAGAAACTCGATTTCGATGCCTTGGATATCAAAATCAAACGTAGCAAGGTAAAAAAAAATGTTAAATTTAATAACCGTTAATTTTAATTATAGACCGATTGTCCAAAATCTTATGGAGAAACTCGACTTTGATGCCTTGCATAACAAAATGAAACGTAGAAAGAAAAAAAAAAACTTTGTTAAATTTAAAAACCATTAATTTTAATTATAGACCGATCGTCCAAATTCTTATGCAGAAACTCGACTTTGATGCCTTGGATATCAAAAGCAAGTTAAATAATTTAATTATCGCTATCTTGCTATCATCGAGTCGATTAGACACATATCTTACTGAATGAATTGAAAGTATTGTTTTTCAATTAGTGTGCAGCCCTTTTAGCTGGTCTGGTGATCCTTAACAGCTAGTCAGTAGATCCCAGTTTGTTTTCTTTTTAATTAGTGAAATTAAATGATAATGCCCCGTAGTCAAGAGACAACTGCTAGTGAAAGTGAATGAGAAAACTTTAGAAGGAACCAGAACCCCAATCCTAAACAGGAAACAACCGTGGATATATACGAAGATGTTTGTCCTCTATTCAAATGCAGCGTGTGCTCTTGTCTTTGTAGATCCGGCGGGTTGAATTTGAGTACTGGATGTTACCATAAAGGATAAATCTCTTTGACTCATTGGGGTTTATGCACCGAATGATCAAAGCCGTCCGATTTGTTTCAGTGGATCGATCCGTTTTTGGCATCACGTCGGGTAGTTTTAGCGAACGATTGTAATTGACACCGACATAGATCGTTTAGGGATAGATCGGATACGAACAGCGTGGATGTGAAGCGGTTTCGAGATATCGATCATCGATAAGTATCGGAATGAGCACCCTCGGTAGGTTGTGTGGATTTGGACTAACAGGTACATTGACCGAGTTCTAGTGAAGAAAGTTTAAGTTTGTCCAAACTTCCATTTTATAGTTTACTCGTATGATAGGCTCGTCCGAGTTCGTGTAGACTTAGATAAGCCTAAGGCTGTGGTTGTGGTGGGATTTATTATAATCTAAGGTTCTTTGTTGCTGATTGTGTCGATGACTATAATCTAAATAGGTTACCAGAACAAATGTCATGTGACTCAAAAGTTGATCTGATGATTAAATTTCCTGATAGTGGCGAAGTTAACTTAGGAAGGGGTTGCCTTGTTTATCAAATGATCAAGTGCTTGTAGTTAGGGATAGGTTATAAAGAATGTATGCAGAGGCAAAGCCATGGCCACTGAACTGCGCTCAGAGGAAGTGATAAATACATTCAATAGGCATATCACGTGGATTATATCGGCGGATAAGCAGACTGTGACTAAAACGTGGGTGTATTTGAGGCTTTTTGTTAATACTTTCAGGATCTGTTTATCAGGAATCCCGGTCTGAGCCCTGCTTAGTTCAATACATATTTGGCCGATTTTCTTCGGCTCGAGGCGGCTGAAGCGGCTTGGTGCGAGTGTCCCGTTGCAGATCTGGGAAGCGCTAAAGCTAGTTGGCCGGGACAAAACTCAGGGATTAGATGGTCTTCCTTACTAATTGCATTTGAGGCAGTAGCCCTTTTTTGTTCGCTTGTTAGAACTGATTTACAACAATTGGATGAAGCGGGGTTCTATATATCAACGCTTCACCATGGGTGTGATGAAGTTGCTACGCAAAAATAAGAACGGTGGGGATGGGATGGATAATTTTCGGCCTTTGACGATGTTAAATAAGAGTGGAAGATTTTAGCCAAGATCTTAGCCAGACCTTTAAAGACATGTACTTTGAAGAGTTGAATTCATTGCATTCACTTACGCGCAAATACACTTTTTGAAAGGTATTAATCCGTCTCTTCCCTCCAGTTATGGGTTAAATAATAGGACAGATTGGGTTCTATAGCCTTGGTCGGTAGCCAGTCTACCGCAGAAAGCAATGGCAACCTACTGTGGGGTAATCTTCTGCCCAGTCAGTCATGTCTCTTTCGAGACATGATCGCCCAAGTGTGTATCACGTATGGCACTTAACTGACTGACTGACTGTGAAGAGTAGGACTATTCAGGACAACCTTCATTTTGTACGCTTGATCATAGAGAGGGGTTGTCCTCTATTTAAATGCTGTTGCCTTCCTGTCAGTGAAGCCGCGCTGATCATTTTAGATCAGTCTAAGGCATTTGATAGGGTTGACCATCGTTTTCTGGAAGTTATCCTTTCGGCCGTCTGTTTTTGGGCCGTAGTTTAGCATCTGTATCCGACTTCTGTATGCACCCCTCGGTGCGCTGGTGGAAGTGAATGGGGTATCATAGAAGCTTTTCGTGCTTGTCTCGCTCCATTCATCAAGGTTGTCAGCTTTCACCTTTGCTTTGCGTTCTTGTGTTGGAGCCTTTTTCTTCGCAAGATAAAGGCGAATCTGGTCCTACACGGAATCTTCTTACCTGGGGCTACCAACTCGGCCAGGTACTACGCGTATGCTGATGATATTTCGGTTCTTGTGTCGAGCTGAGCCGAGATTAACGAAGTCATCAAGGCGATCAAAGGGTACATGACAGTGACAAGGACCAAGATCAACCGTGGTAAGTCTGTTTCCTTGCGGTTAGGCGCGTGGAAAAGAGGTTCTCTTCCCAGGCCTTTCCTCTGGTTGGACGGGCCGGTCAGGATACTTAGCGTCTGGTTCGGTCTGAATCTTTTGCTGGAAATGAATTGGTCGGAAGTGCGGGAGAAGGTCGAGTGCACAGTTCGTCTGTGGACCTGAGGAATCTTTTCTTTAAAGGGGAAGGCGGAAGTATCTACCCAATTCTACGTTCCCGACTATGCGTGCTTCTACTCCCGTATGTCATATTAATGCAATTAGGGTTTTGTTCATCTTTTTGTATGGGGGTAAGGCTCTCAAAGTATATAATGAGATTTGTTATCTCTACTCTTCTGAAGGTGGTATGCCTTGCGTTGAGATCCGCCAACCTACGCTTCGAATCGCGTTCCTCGATCAAATCTGTTCACAAGCGGATGGGAAAGGCGAACTCGGGAAGAAAGACGTTAGTAAGAACTAGCAGGAGTGACTCAGACACGGAACAAGATGAAATGAGACGAAGATCTCTATTAAAAAGAACAGGACCTAAACCTCAATGGGGGAGAGGAGAAAGGAGGTTGTAGAAGTTCGAGAAAAAAAAAATTAAACCTCTTCAGTTCAGGGAGATATGGGGAATTGATAAATAGGATTGTACTTATTTACATGTCAACTAGAATAGATATAAAGTGTAAGGTAATGTAAGAGACAAGCAAGAATTTTACTACTGATTACGTGTCGTAATCCAGCCTTCATTAAACTATGTGACACACAGAGTTTTCTTCACCAAGCTACGTGATACTTACACTTCCCTCCCCATTTTCTTCTTTTTTCTTTTTTTCTCACATACATGCGAAGGAATCACATTTTTTCATTTTAACAAAGGAGGAATCTTAACACAAGAACTTTAAAACTCATACAAACTGAGAAAAAAATTTAATTGTAAAAACACGAAAATAAAAGTATTTTATATTTTTATATTTAAAAAAAATCTTTTTCTTTGTTGTGGGTTGATTCAAATCCTCGACAAAATTTGTGTCTCCGTGGAAAGTTATGTCGAAATCTGAAATTTCTTATCCGGTATATGATGCCCAAAGCGGACAATGATCAATTTAATAAATGAAAGGGACTGGGTATGGCTTTAAAAATCTCCTTAAAAACAATTTACATACATTTTGCAGATTTAAATTGCTTAAATATTTGGGAAAGCTTTTCTGTCTGCCATTTTCGTTAGTTTTTTCGGTCAAAGACGAAAAAACAGGCAAAATATAGCACAAAAAATTGATTGAATTTCATGTTGTCGAGTCCGATCATCCATTTGATATCACTCATTCTTTTTCATGAGTGTCAAAATAAACTTGTCTGTCTGTTAAAAACATTCAGTTCAGGAGTATTCTATGAAAAAGAGGCAGATAAAACAACGACCCAGAACTGATCATCGATTCGACGAATGAGTGTAAAATTTCAAACGATCATAACTTGACAAATACATGAAGTTAAGGCAAAGAACAGTTTTGAAATTTGTCTACTTACAGACCAGATATAATGCACATCATCTACAAAAAAATATTCCTCAAAATATCAAATGTCCGCATGCAAGGGCCCCAACTCGAGGCCACTTGGAAAAATGGCAAATGAAATTTTCTCTTTCCCTCTCTCACTTCAAAACTGATTGATCAAGCATGTTTAAGCATAAATACGAGGGTCATTCAATAAATAAGATGAATTTTTCGGTATAAAGACTTCTAATAAAGGTAGAAGCTTACTTTTATTTTCTATTTTTATTTTTCAACTTAGTCTCCCAGCAGTGTCACACACTTTTCCCATCTGTGCACAAGCTTCTGTATTCCTTCAGCGTAAAAATCTTAATGTCCCAGAACTTTTGACTTCATCGTCACTTTAAAACATCGTGCCTCTCGTGAACGCTTTTAAGAGACCAAGTAGGTGAAAACCTGAAGGGGCAAGGTCTGAGCTGTAAGGGGGATGATGGAGCAGTTCCCAGCCCAGCTCGTTGATGGTCTGCACCGTTTGGGCTACTCTGTAGCCTTGCGTTGTCTTGATGCAAGACGACTCCATGTGACTGATGACCTCTGCGTTTGTTCTTTATGTCCTTGCAATCTCATCCACTGTCACTTTTCTGTCAGACTGAATGAGGTCATTGACTGATTAGATCACTTCAGGAGACCTCACTTCTGTAGGCTTCCCAGGCCTGTCTTCATCCTCAACACTGTTTCGCCTTTTTTTTTAAACAGTTTAGCACACTTGTAGACATTTTTTGGCTGAAACATGTGGCACCATACATAGGTGACATTCTCCTATGAATTTCATCTGATTTGCACCCTTCAGCAACCAAAAACTTGATAATTGACCTCTGTTCAATCCTCGAGCATGCTTCTTGGTTGGCCATCTTTGTTAATCTTCAAAACTCTCAAATTTTTTTTTCAATCTGCAAAAAAATTTAAATCCCTTTGAAAAAGAAGTAAAGGAAAAAAATAAAATAAAAGGAAGTTCTATCTATATTAGAAGTTTTTATATCGAAAAATTCACTTTATTTATTGAATGACGCTCGTAAATGTTCACAAATTAACAAAATGTTCAAAAGAAACATGCTTTCCACTTTTTTTTACATTTTTCTTCTGAAATTTTTTTTCTTGTTTTTATCTGTTCACCTTCAAAAGGAATTATTCGATTTACTAAGGACGGACGATTTGTTGCCGGGAGATCTTACGACAGTTACGAACCTTTCTGTTGAACTTGCTGCCGGTGGAATCAACCCATCAGATGCTGCTCTTGTAAGTCGAAACAAAAATTCTTTAATTTGACATACAATACTTCCTCGATTATTTGAACACCTTGAAAAATATTTCCGGATAGCTGAATATCTAAATAATCAGAAGACATTAGTGATTTTCTAAGCGTATCTTAAACAAGGCCGAAAGTATATGGCACCCAGTGAGGATCCAACTCACTATTCAGTTGTAATTGATCTAGCAAGACAAGCTTGCAAATCATTGGACGTGTGGTTTTTTTTTCCAAGGCCAAAAATATAGGGAACCCGGCAAGGATCGAACTCACTACTAATTGTTATACCGAGATAAGCTTGCTAATCATGACATCACGTCGACGTGCCTAATGATTTCCTAAGCGTAGCTTTCATGTGGCACAAGGCCGAAAGTGAAGAACACTCAGTGAGGATCAAACTCACTCAATCAGTTAAGTGGCATACATGACACACGCTTTGGGCGATCATGTCTCGAACTGGGCTGAAGATTATCCCGCAGTAGGCTGCCATTGCTTTCTGCGGTAGATTGGTTACCGACCAAGGCTACAGAACCCAATCTGTCCTATTATTTAACCAATAACTGGAGGGAAGAGACGGATTAATACCTTTCTCAAGGGTATTTGTGTGTAAGTGAATGCAAGGAATTCAACCGGAATTCGAACTCGGCTCCCCGTTTTGTCGTTCCGAGTCGATATCCACTGCACCGCAATGCACATACTCAGTCGTAATTGATCTCGTGAGACAAGCTTGCTAACTATTGACCCACTTGGTGATTTTACAAGCATACCTTAGATGTGTCATAAATCCGAAAGTATGAACCCCCCCTTGAGAATCAGACTTACTATTCAGTCGTGCAATTATCGGTAGGTTATGTAGAAGAAAAGTTGTTTTCTAAAAGAAATTTAAGGCATATTCATTTAAATTGCATTTTTAACACACTTCACTCAGTGTTTAGGTCAGTTTGTTTATTATGAAAAAAAAAGGGCAATTATAATGGCAGCCTACTGCGAGATAATCTTCTGCCCAGTCAGTCATGTCTCTTTCGGGACATGATCACCTAAAACGTGTATCGCGTATGGCACTTAACTGATTGTGGAGGGTCATTTTTTCATTTGATCATTATGTCTGCCTCTAGCTACATGTGCTTTCCATTTTATTTGTTGCTAATGTTGGCACATTTCAAGTGATGTGGATTTTGCTATTTGATAAATGTCTTTGTCATTCCGTAGCATCAGTCTATAAAATCTAATGAAGATCTTCAAAATCTGGGGTATTTCTTGTCTTGAAGCTGTTTTCAAATATTGATTTGAGAAAATATGTTGTCCATGGCTTTATCGGGAAATGAAGAGATGCACAGTGAAATGTAGAAAAACTACTTTATTACCAGAGTGGTACAACCAAGAGGTATCTAATCTAAACTTATTTATAAATGGAACTTTGTCTGTGTGTGTGTGTGTGTGTGTGTGTGTGTGTGTGTGTGTGTGTGTCCTCGTTACCTATAGACTCCGAAACGGCTGAACTGATTTTCTTGAAAATTTACACAGTTGTACTATAAGCATCTGCGAGTGTTTTTAGCTAGGTTTTGTGTCGAGGTACCCCCGATAAATATCTAAAATCGAAAAAAAATCAGGTTATAGAAGGAGTGGTCCGATTTTAATCAAATTTGATACACTCATAGAAAAAGACATAAGAAACGATATTCAAAAGTTTCAAGGTTCCAGTTCTTACAGTAGTGCAGAAAATCGATAATATATATATATATATATATATAAACTTATTTATAAATGGAACTTTGTCTGTTTGTCAGTTCATACAATGGTGCAGAAAATCGATAATATATATATAAAATTTTTCATTATACCCGAGCAACGCCGGGCTATACTGCCAGTATATATATAAAGGCAAGATGTTTGTGTGTGTGTCTGTTTATCTACCTGTATGTCTGTATTTTTTTTTCAGTCCTTTTATTTTAGTTTTTGCTTCGGGTTTGGCTCTAAGTAGGTATAATTATAGTTCTTAGTCTCAGTCATGATACCATTTACTCAGAAGACTTATTTAGCCTTCAAAATTCAGTTTACGACGAAAAAAACTTATTTGATATCGATACCAGTAAATCAAAATTTGACTTAAATCCATTCATTTTTCTTTCAGTCTATGGTTTCGCTTTAACTGGAAACAACTATTGCTTTTTAGTCTTTCGTGCCAACGTCCAAAGAGTCTGAGCTCCAGGTCCATGGATTAGTTTTAAAGCTTTTATTACACCCGAGCAACGCGGGGCTATATTGCTAGTATACAATATTTACAGTCTCTCGCAGTAGTAAGTGTTGCTACTCGAAGTCTGTGATAATGACAACCCCTCGTGTTAAAACCCCTCTTTTATACATCCATGACACAACATACATAGTTGATAGTTTAGACCCTTCTTCTGTATCTTTTCTTGAAACTGAACAAGACTTTTTCGCCCTATCCATCCTTCAGACTTAAAATTAATTTTCAAGAATTAAAAAAAAGAACAGAAACATTTAGGCAATAAAACAACAACAACAACAACAACAACAACAACAACAACACAAATCTTTCATATGTCAAATCATTTCAGAATGTGAGGGATCATGGCTCTCCATAACGTTCTGTCAAAGTAACTTTGGACACTTTACCATCCCTGAGTTGAGAGATAAAGACTAGCGTGCTTTCTAGATATCATGAAAACTTTTCACGTTCTATGCATTCTTCTGACGTCAAATTAACTTCAAATTTGACACTTCATTTACATTTTCATTATCTGTTACAAAATTATTTGTTACCAATATAAATCATTTTCACTCCAAAATCCACTTCCGCTACTAAAATGGCTAAATATATAAGCAAAAGGGAAATAATAATTAAAGTAATGGTATTAGCAAAGATTTTATGTTTAGTTATTCCGTCCTGCGTATGACGACAAACTACATCCAGCAGCAAGAGGTTTTGAAGAGCGTGCAGCCACCTCTTAATTATTCCCAAGTCCACCCTGACCATCTGTGGGAACACACGTTATAGTTCTAACACTATGAAATGAAGATATATTTTTATAGTAAAAATATCAGCAATGCACTTTTGTAAAAGAAATTACTAATCTTCCAAAGAAAATTAAATTTCAGCTTTAAATGACCCATAAAGAGTTGATATGCCACTAAATAAACAAACAAACAAGGGTTTAGTAAATTAAAAGAGAGTTCATCCCAGCAGAATCAGTCAGGTAAGTGCCATACGTGATACACGCTTGGGCGATCATGTCTCAAAAGAGACATGACTGACTGGGCAGAAGATTATCCCGCAGTAGGTTGCCATTGCTTTCTGCGGTAGACTGGTTGCCGACCAAGGCTATAGAACCCAATCTGTCCTGCTATTTAACCCATAACTGGAAGGAAGAGACGGATTAATACCTTTCCCAAGAGTATTTGCGCGTAAGTGAATATAATGGATTCAACTGGAATTCGAACTCGGCTCCCCGGTTTCTCGTTCCGAGCCGATATCCACTGTACCACAACGCACATCGCAGAAGCAGAATACTGAGTGTCAATTTCGAGCAAGTTTATAATCGTAAAGAGTAATATAAGTGGTAACTAAAAACAGTGAATTTTCATGTTGAGCCCTGTCGTGTTCTAACACTTATAGGTTAAGAAGTCTAGGAGAGAGGAGATACATTCTTTTTTTATATGTTTTGCCTCTTCGGGAACATAAGCGATCATGGATCTCCATCGTAAAACTACATTAAGTATGGTTTCCAACGGGAACATCTGTTTTTTGTTTTTTTTTATCATTAAAGCCACACACATACACACACAAAAAAAAAAAAATTAGAGGAGTTACTGACTGAAATAATGTAGTGAAAAGAGAACATCATTAACTTTAGCTTTGACTAAGAACGAAGGTATCTGTAAGGAATATTGTGGCTACTTCCAGAGCTTTTTATCAGAGCTTGGTCTGAGTTCATCTCAGTTCGACGACTATTTCACTGATTTTTCTCGTCTCCAGGTAACTGAATCGTCTAGATGGTGATTTTTAAGCGCAGCGTAGAGGCGGCAGAAGGACGAAAGTTTAGTGCATTCAATGAGGAATCGAATTATCTAGATGTGAGGACCCCATAGCAGAAATTGAATAAAGCAAAATTTAACGATTGATACTGCGTTTACATTTTTGAATTTTATTCTCCAATTGTACAAATTTATGAAGACTCCAAAATGCCAACTACAGGTCAAAGAAACTAAAATAAAAAAAGTAAAGAAATTTAAATACCTGGGAAGTGTTCTGACAAAGGATGGAAAATACGACATTGAGATCCAAAATTGGTATGGGCAAGGACGCATTTCAAAAGCTAACCAGATTACTGAGAGACAGAAAAATCTTATTGGAAACAAAAAAAAAAAAGTGCTAGATCGCTTTGTGATATCTGTCCTTCTGTATGCAAGTGAATGTTAGATGATCTCATCAAGGATGAAGGACAGGTTTGAGGCAGCAGAAGTGTGGTTTTACAGAAGGATGCTGAGGATATCATAGACTAAGCACGTGATCAACGATGAGGTATGGGAGAGGATGCAAACGAGAAGAAAACTCATACTTAACATCAGGAAGAGATAGATGAGGTGCCTGAGTGTTGTAGAGTAGTTTTCGCACTGAAGGTTATAATCGTGCTATGTCGGTTGCTAATCGACGTAACATACCCAAAATGCTAGGAACTTGGTAATCTTCCACTGAAAGCTGACTCCTTAGTATTCGGCTAATTGCCGACTAATATCAACTGCCTAGTAGTTCTACTGAACTCTAATAGTAGTCTAAAGAACTCCTATGAAATTCCTCTTAACTCTTATTAATTTAGGAGGGAGAGTCCATTATCTGAGGAATTGGTGTGTTTCCCCATAACATTAAAACACGGAATGAGGAAGGGGGGCCTGAAGAGTTTAATACTCAAAGGACGGATAGAAGGAAAGAGAAACAGGGGAAAGCAGCGCGAGACATACTTGACAGGCTTGAGCAAATAGATGGCGGTTTGGGGTTTGGGAGAGATACCAAGAGGCTGGATATAGAAGCTAAGGGAAATGATAAGTGAAGTAATTTTAACAAAATGATTTCAATTATTATTGAGAGCGATAAGAGACAGAGTCAAGTAGAAGTCTATGATCACCTACGCCCTGAAGAATTTTCCAATTAATTTCTGGGTGATATCAATATCTTCCAGACTGTAGCGATTTTTACGGAAAGACGTGATGAGACTGGAACCAAAATCCCGTGGAATATAATTCCTCTAAAATAATGTTAAATTTTTTTTTCAGGTTCTGAGGAAGCTGAGTCGGGATGCTGCCGGTTATATAGACTTTTTGGATTTCCTTGCTTATCTTCCTCTCTTTGTGGAGATCCACCAGAAAATCATCCAGGATCCACTTCATTCCTCGAAGACTCATTAATTTCTGTTTCAGAAAGGTTTTCATTCTCTAACCAAAGAACTCGTTCAGCAACAACAACAACAATAGAAACAATAACAGCAACAGCAACGACGACGAGTGCCATTAAAAATGACAAATTCTTTATGCTATCAAAAGCTTTGCGATTTTCTCTAACAATTTTTTTGAAACTGATGAAAATTTTATGAGCCGTTCCATTTTCAGACTTAAAAGTTTTCAGACTTTAATTTTCAAGAATTAAAAAAAGAGAACATAAACTGGTAGACCATAAAACAATAATTACAACAACAACATAAAATCTTTTATATGCCAAATCATTTCAGAATATGTGGCTCTCCATAACGTTCTGTCAAAGTAACTTTGGGCACTTTACCATCCCTCGGTTGAGAGACAAAGACCAGCGAGTTTGGTAGATATAATGGAAACCTTTCACGTTCGATGCATTCTTCTGACTTCAAATTAATTTTCAATATTTTTTCTAATTAGGAAATTCGGTAAATTATACTGATAAAAATGAATATTGTATTTATGATATGCGTGTAAAATTTCCCAACATTTCGATTGTTTTCTAAACTAGAGGCTCAAGAGATTTGAAAAACAGTTTTTTTACTGGGAAATTTTGAACATTTCTAATAAAAAAAAAATTATATATAAATTATCGAGTTTCTTTCTGTTATGATTTAACATTCTTAAACCTACCTTATAAGAAGAAAAAAAAATAAAAAATAGAAAATAATGCTAAATTACTATCCATATACGCAGCAATGAATGCTGGAAAATTTCCTTACAAATAAAAAGATGACATCAGAGATGTTCTTCTATAGAAGGACACTGAGAACACATTGAGCAGCAGAGAAGAAGTTCTAAGGAAACTGGAAACGAAGAGGACAATTTTGTTTCGAATCAGAAAAAGAAAAGACAGGTAAATTTTCTGGGGTGCATAATGAGGAAAGAAGGCTTGAAGAATTTAACACTCACGGGATGAATAAGCAAAGAGAAACGGCGAGTAGTCTACTCCCAGAAGCTTGTGCAAATGGTCGACAGAACAGAGGCAGGGAATGATAGCAAGGAGAGGAACATTGCTAAGAGATACGACAGATAGGAAGTCGGGGAAAGCGATGATCGG
>JBBBDQ010000771.1:17500-162500 GCA_037127315.1 Ascarosepion bandense | reverse complement strand
GATGCAAAGTATAATTTTTCTTTTTCCGTTTGCAACCTCTTCAAAACATTGTCGTTGCTCACATGATATCCTCATCCTCCTTCTGTAGAACCACATTTCTGTTGCTTCGAGTCTCTACTTCATCTTTGAGGTAATCGTCTAGGATTCACTGCTATACAGAAGGACAGATATCACAAAACGGTTAAGTATATTCTTTTTTCCCCAACGAATACCCTGGTTAGCTTTTGAAATGCGTTCTTGGCCCTGCCAATGCACCTCCAAATCTCAGTGTCGCACTTCCCGTCCTCTGTCAGAACACTTCCCAGGTATTTAAATTTCTGCCCGTCTTTGATTTTAGTGTCCCCGACCTTTAGTTGATATATTTTTTTTAATCATATCACCCCGAGCAAGGCGGTAACGCCACTGATGTGCAGGGGCTACGTAAGAGTGAAAAGATTAGAAAAGAGAAGGTCGGAAACCACATCCTAAACAGGGAACAAGGGATGAGCCTCTACACCTGTTCAATAGATGTGGGTGGAGTGTGAACCGGGCGATAGTTTAGTCTATCTACTCCAATTGAAAAAGAAAAAAATTAGCTAGTCGTTGACTCCTCGAGAGTTACTCCGCTGTTTTTCCATTATTATATTTTTGCTGGTGATCATGCATTCGGTTTTCTTAAAGTTTATGTTTAGCCCTTTTCTCTCAATTTCCCTTGCTACCTTCTGTAGTATATCCTGTAATTTCCGTGATCCTATCAGCCCTATATCGTTTGCGTATCTTATATTGTTCAAATTGTGGCCGCCAATGACGAATCTTGGCAGGACTTCTAGCACTTTCAGAATTGTTTCACTGTACATGTCATTTTGAATAGATCTGATGACAAGACACATCCTTGTCTTACACCCTTTTCTATTTTCGTATATCTGCGGCATTTATATCCTGTTTGTATGCTGGTAGTTTGCTGTCAGTATAGATTCTTGATGACTCTAATGTATTTCCTGAATGTGACGAGGTTGCCGAGCACATCTAACAGGTCTTTATGGCGTACTTTGTCGAACGTCTTTGCGTAGTCTATAAAACACAGGCACACGTCCTTCTGCATTTGTATTGCTCTTTCTGGTAATATTCTGAGCATGAATATTGTGTTCCTTGTTCCGGTGTCTTTGACAAACCTGCACTGTTCTTGTCTCATCTTTGGACAGATTTTGCTGCGCACTCTAAACATCAGAATCCGGATGATGAGTTTTGTTATGATCTGATTGTCCTTTGGATTTCACATTCTTTTATGCCTGGCGTCTTAGGTAGTGCTATAAAAATTGATCTTCTTAGGTTTTCCGATATATCGCTACTATTTTAGATTTAATTTATTATTTCTGTAATCCTGTCTACGCCGAATTCGGCTTAGATAGTCAGCATTTCTATTGCAATATCGTCTGATCCTGCTGCTTTGTTTCTGATCAATTTGTCCAGTGCAGCTTCCATTTCGATTTTTAATATTTCTGGTCTGTCGGTATTTCTGTGTATTGTCGACTGCTCTCGCTTGTCGTGGAAAAGATCTCCGATATATTCGTCTCATCACTGAACTATTTTTCTTTTTTTAATATGAGCTTTCCACCTTTGGACTTGATGCATCCTGTTGTCGAGCATGTCTTTTATCTTGTTAGTTTCCTTTTTTATGCATATCTCCTTTATTTGTCGTGTTCAGTCTTTCTATTTCAGCACATTTGGCGTTGAGCCAGTTTTCTTTAGCCTGTCTGCATTCGCTCTTTATTTCCTTGTGTGGTTCTCTGTATTTCATTCCATGTCTTGAAATTGTTTTCTGTCTCCTTTGTATCATGTCAAAATATCATAGGTGATCTATTTATTTTTTCCCCTACGTCCGTTTTCCTTTGAGATGATATTGTTTACTGATTTCACAAGGTCTTCTTTTAGTGCGTCTAATTTCGAGTTTCTGTTTCCAATTTGTCCTTCGTATTTTCTTTTCACGCTGTCTGCATACTTTTTCTACAGGTTCAGGCCGTTCACGAGTTTGTTGTATTGCAATCTGGGTGCTGTGTTCGACTTCCTCAATATCTAGAGTTTCCTTCTAAGTTTGTATGTAGCTGAGAGGTGGAAGCTTCCACATTTGGCGCTTGGATAGGTTTTTGCAGTAGAGTACTGCGTACCCTCCGTTTTTTCTCTTTCTGGACTTCACCATATCCATAAACGTCTTGGGTGTTCTTGAAACCAGGTGTTGGTTATTACCTGGTCATTCGCTGTGCACCATTGGACCCATTTCTTTCCTCGGTCATTGCGGCTTCCTAATCCGAAATTGCCAACCGTTTCTCCTTCTCTCTATTTACCAAATTTGGCGTTCTCCCATGATTATTCTAATTTCTTGTAACTTGCACTGAGCCTTGGCATTGTCCGGCATGGAGTAGAAAGATTCGATTTTTTCCTCTGTACTTTGTGTTGTCGGTGCATATATCACTATAATAAATATGTTGAATATCTTCCTTTTAAGTTTAACCACAAGAATTCTTTCAGATAGCATTTCTCCATTATCAAGCCATTATTCAGTATCAAGCCGACTCCTTTTTCGTTCTTTTCACCGTCTGCATTTATAATTCTGTGGTTGTCACTGACAAAGTCTCCGCCATACGGCCACCTCGTTTCGCATATACCTAAAATGTTGATGCTTAATCAAATCATCTCCTGCTTCACATTTTCTAGCTGTCCACAGTTGTCCAAAGGTCTGACATTCCATGAGTCGAAAATTATTTTTTGCTTGGTGCAAGCAGTCGCAGGAAAGAGGTCCGGTGACACCTGTCGCTCATGTCATTCCATTCCGGGCGAGGGATTAGTTCTGAGGAATTTGCACCTCTCTACGCCGTCTGTGCTAAAAGTCTATAAATGACGGTCAGGTGACACCTGTTGCAAATGTCACTCGTTACCAGGCGAGGAGTCAGTTTCTTTTAGGCTTGACACCCTTTACGCTGAAAGGTTCATAATTTATTTGTCCATATCGATGATCATGAGATCAATAGTGGAGTGGTTTCCCGTGGCATTCACCACGGTGTTTTATCGAGACACCGCCTCTAATTAGCTGGCCGTTGACATCTCGAGAGTTACTCCGCTCTTTTTGCATTATTTTTAATCCTACCGGATTTCTAATATCCTTTCTCACTAAAACATATTGTTTAATCGAAGTCCGACGAAGAATTTATTGTATACAGCATAAACTTATTGACATAAATTTTTAAAATTTTGATTATACACGTACCTGTGTGCTTCAGAGGGTGTGGGAGGTAAAGTTAGTTCCACTTTGCTGCGAAGGACGGCTTTATAGATCTGAAATTAGTAGGGAAGTGGGATCGGGAGAGCATAATATTAATTTATTACTTAGTATAAATTCTAGTAACCCCTCTTGTAGTGCTTTCGAATAGTGAGATAGTATGTATAGAGAACGGAAATTCCTTTCACCCAGGAAGCTTCTAAAGGCTTGAAAAAAATACACATGGGCAGACATTCATTAGACAAAATAACTAAACATGTTATACTAGAGAAAACAAAATTAGTAATTTAAAATAATCCTTAAATTTTCTTACATTTTTCATTCGGCTATTATAATCGGCAACTCTGGCCTAGTATATCAATAGGCCAATTTGCAGTCATCTATGACATGGAGGGGTGGGAGAGAGAGATGGTCAATGCTGAAGAGGAATAAGTCCTAAGGATTAATATTTTTAATATATGGACAAACATTCATTAGACATGTATACGAGATAAAATTTAAAAAAAAAACATTTTTTCGAGGAAACTTAACTAAAACAGGATACCATATCAACTAAGAAACAGCTTATCCAACATGAAATCTGTCCTCAGATCAGAAGCTGAAGTCGTCTGAGTGAAATTGTAGTAGATAGGAAATTAAGAATTAAAATCAACCTTCTTCTTTACTTTTACAAAAATTCACAATAACGTGTGAAATCCTGGTTTTTCTCAAATAGTAAAAAAAGGATTAGCCATGTGCATAAAGAAAAAGTCGAAACCGGATTTCGCAAGTAGATATTAAATTGATTTTTGCAAGACCAAAAAGGACTTCGCGATCTAGTGCGAAAAATCTAAATACTAAAAAAGGCTCCGGTCAGACGGAAGCAGCAAGACGAAAGCAGCAAGACGAAACAACTAAAATGCAACGGGAGAAACTTCAGCCATGACCCGGACATAGGTCGCGTCGCACATTGTTCTATTTTGCCTTCTTTCTCGTGTGCTGATTCGTTTTACTTTTTCTCAATTCAAAGACATTCCTACCAAACAAACGGTAATGCATATATACGTACGTACGCATAAACTCTTTCCAACAAATTACTACTACGAACATTTCTTGCTACCCTTAACTTTCTCATTGAACATTTATTTCTACCACAATTCATGTTATCATTTTCATCAATAAAATTCCAATTTTTACATGAAAAATGTATATTTTATTCTTACACTATTTCACTAATCCACACTTTCCAACCTGCTGACATCCTTCTGATGAAAACCTTCTGATGATAACAATCTCTAACCTTCTGATAATTATGATGATGATAATTCTGGATAAAAACTTGTAAACGGTAGGACTTCGGTTAAGTATGACACAAGGCCGAATTAAATAAACATTAAGTATTTCCTTATAGCTTCAAAATAAAGTAATTTTTAAAAATCGTAAAATTTTGTTACTGTTTTTCGTTCGGCGTTTATTCGAAATCGAGGATATCAACTTCACTCTGTAAAACAATGCCTACGCGTCATGAAAAACACGGCTGCGACACCTAGCGTGTTAAAAGCCGTGACACAACAGAAGAGTCGATCTAAAGTGATAGCATCCACACCTAATGAAAGGAGTTCGTTATCTTTACAAGACACCAAAACTTATTTTATTTACTTACAACCACTTTAGAAACTGACAGGATATAGACTTGATTCTTGGTAAACGTGGACTTTTGTGCTCAATTAAAACAACAAACATTATCGAGAAATGCGTTGTGGATATCGGCTCGGAACGAGAAATCGGGGAGCCGAGTTCGAATTCCAGTTGAATTCCTTGCATTCACTTACGCGCAAATACCCTTGGGAAAGGTAAAATAAATAAATCAATAGAATTCAATAATTTTACAGAATAAAAAAATAACATCTTTAACACTTTTTTTTTAACTTTTCATGAATTTACGGAATGTGATCTTGAATTCTTGGAAATCTTGGACAGCCGTCTCTTCCCTTCAGTTATGGGTTAAATAATAGGACAGATTGCGTTCTATATCCTTGGCTGGCAACCAGTCTACCGCAGAAAGCAATGGCAACCTATTGCGGGATAATTTTCTGTCCAGTCAGTCATGTCTCTTTCGAGACATGATCGCCCAAAGCATGTATCACGTATGGCATTTAACTGACTGAAGGTGGTTAAAATAATTACGGTGTCAGGAGGAAAACTAATTTTGATACATCTATTTTTATTGGGCACGAATGCCCAAGTTTTCCAAGAATTCAAGATCACAGTCATTCCGTAAATTCGTGAAAAGTAAAAAAAAAAGTGTTAAAGATGTTATTTTTTTATTCTGTAAAATTATTGAATTCTATTTATTTATTTTTTGGTTTTGGTATGAAAATGCTTCGCTTTCAACTAACTAAACAGGAATGAGGCTTTATTATTTTATCATGTGCTACATACTTGACTTTGGCTTGCGTGCTTCCTGTTCATACAACTTGACCACTTCTTCCTGTCCAAGACAATCCTTTCAAGTGTCAAAAGTGGTATTCCGGTATCCTCTTTGGTTTGGTATTTCCAACTCTTACAGGGTTTACCTACCATCTAGTCTATCGTCAGCGTTGTTGGCGTTGTACAATCTACACACAAATCTTCGTTTACCTTTTTTGAATACATGACCAAACCAGTTTAACCTTCCACTTCTATTCAAATTCTGCATATACTTTTAAAAATTTTATTTTACCGTATTATTTAAACGAGCCAATTTATTAATTCAGCAAACTACATTTACGAATTTCTGAGTAAATTTGTTGTTAATTCAAAGTATGTAATTTCCTTCTGAATCTCATAAAACAAAGACAATAATATTTAAATAAAAGGGAAACGGCAATGTGTAAGAGGTGTTCTGCAATCAAAGATCTGGATTTATTTATTGACAAGTGTAAGCGTAAACCAGTATGACATTTGGCATCCGTTTGTCAAAGCGTCCGGTTCTGCGATTGCAGAACACATCATGAGGTGCTTATAGTTGTGCCATGTCTTTCACCAAATGTTTTTTCTCACTTTCAGCAGAATATATTCAGATTATCATTTATTTTTATATACCCTATGAATCCAATCTAAGCAGCATTCTATTTGTAAGCAAGAGTGGCTGTTATCATCGCTATTATAATAAAGAACACCGTGTATTTTTGTGTATATATAGTCATCCGCAGACCGATCTGTTTGGCTGTATCACAGCTCATAAGTACAGTCAGACAGCCGATTGCTTTTTACCCAGGATTGAAACCCGACCGAATTGGCGTCAGTCGGCGATTCTACCTCTGAGCGTGTGTGTGTGTGTGTGTGTGTGTGTTAAGAACAGCAATAGTGGTTGTTCCAACGAGAGAAATTGGTATAGAAGAATAAGTGCGAGAAGCCGTGAACGTTTTGTCTAAAGTGTAGATTTATTGTTGCTAATTACTTGCTTTTTGTATGACATATTAAGTGTCCATAATGGTATTTGTGTCGCTACACGTGTTTCGAGTCTAAAGTTGACTCTCTTAAGGCGAATAAACTTGTTACTTTACATATCGATATCCGTTTGCTTTTCTAATGGTCAAGGTACCGAGTATAAATAGATGAGTCAAGTGGTAAGTAGGTCAGAAAGTTCATGTACGTGCGTGCGTGATTTTTCTTTTGTGCCAGCGTGAAAAAAAAAAACAACAAAAAAACAAACCCCAACACACACGAACACATATGACCTCTCTGACCTGCCCGTATATAGTTACAAATGGAAGTATATTCCATAGTTAGATATTTACTTTAAAAAGTGTTCAACACAAAAGTAGAACACAAATATATAGTAATTATTACAATAATAATGGCATACTGCAACTTGATAGCTATAATATTTCGGTGTTAAAACAGCATCATCAGGCAGTAAAGATATTGGGTTGTATAGAGATAATGGTCTCTTGATTATTCATAACCCCACAAACTCAAATGTAGATAAATCCGCAAATCTTCTTTTAAAGACTTTCTTAGTTGCTTACTCGGTACACCCTCAGTATTCTTCTGTAGAAACACATTTCTGTTGCCTCCAGTTTTCTCCTCATCCATGGGGAGATTGTCCAGTATTCACAAGAGGATTATCACATGGCAATTTAGCGATGTGTTTTGTTTCTAACGAAATTTTCTTGTTCTTTAACACTTTCGCGAATCTGATGCGCGTTCGAATTACCGTGTCGCATTTTCAACAAACTTCTGAAATATAACTACGTTTATAAAATCGTATTCTGGTAAAGTGCGTTGTGGCGCAGTGGATATCGGCTAGGAACGAGAAATCGGGGAACCGAGTTCGAATTCCAGCTGAATTCATTGCCTTCACTTACGCGCAAATATCCTTAGGAAAGGTATAATCTGTCTCTTCCCTCCAGTTATGGGTTAAATAATAGGACAGATTGGGTTCTATAGCTCTTGGTCGGCAACCAGTCTACCGCAGAAAGCAATGGCAACCTACTGCGGAATAATCATCTGCCCAGTCAGTCATGTCTCTTTCGAGACATGATCGCCCAACTGTGCATCGCGCACTTAACTGACTGACTGATTATGGTAAAATAATTTTGGGGCCAACTTTTATATTTTGTGAATGGCATGCAAGCATAAATCAAACCCCTTTTCTGTATATGTCCAACTTGATTAACAGTAGCAAAAAAAAGTAACAAGTAATATAATCTTTTATTTTATACAAAATAGATCATGTACAGGTTTCACGTGACATTTAAGAAACAACAGTTTTGTTTTTGTTTCATTCGGACTAATTTCATGGGTTTCGTTTTTTTTTTTTTAAACTCAATGTTTCAGTTGCTATACCCTCCGGTCTTCCTCTGAAAATATTGAAGCCCGAGTAAGGCCGGAGAATACAACGGCTGGAGCACTGTAAGACGAAAACAAGAACAAAAACACAACAAGACAAAAAACAAACGGAAAAATTATTACGGTGTTTCGCTCGTTGTACTCCTCGATTTTTCTCGGGTATCTGTTGTGTCTTGCTTAGAACAATGTTTAACATTTTGAAATAAAACAGTGACCCAAGTAAGGCCGGGGACTACAACGGCCGAAAACAGTGTAAATAAAATACAAAAGTAAATAAATAAGTTAAGCACAAAAATAACAAAAAGAATTATCACTGCGTTTATGTCCTAGTACCCGCTGGTCTACCTCGGGTATCTATTGTGTCTTGCTTAGAACAACGTTTTAACATTCCGAAATAAAACAGAGAACCGAGCAAAGTCAAAAGGCCAACTGTTGAAACACTGTAACATAAAAAAACAAACAAACCGAAAAACAAAAATAAAACAAAGAACTTAGTCCAAACAAAAGGCAATGCGTACAGAACCCCGCATTCAAGAAAACCAGACAAAAATGATGAACAATTTCTTTAAACATGTTTAAATGACAATACTGTTTCGACTGATGAATATATTTCACTCATGTTGGCAGTAGATATATACTGCCAACATCGAAGTTTTAATTGAAATTGTGAGTGATTAATTTTTGTAGCTACCAATCTCCTTTCGTAGTGCGACCAGTTCAGGAATCGGTTCATACTTTTGATTAATGTTGATCATCTGAAAGAGGAAAAAGAAACAATAATTTTAAGATAGCAGAAATGGTCAAATAATTCATGCCTACTGTCCTAGTTTGGGAACGGTTAGACTGTTATATCTGTCCTCCCATATGGCACCGAATGCTGGAAAGTCTCATCAAAGATGAAGGAAAGACTCAAAGCAACAGAAATGTGATTCTACAGGAGGTTGCTAAGGATACGAGGGACCCGAACATATGAGTAACGACGAGCTTTTGTAGAGAATGGAAACGAAAAGGAAAAATTATACTTAAAATCAGGAAAAGACAGCTGAAGTTTCTAGGACGCATAATGAGGAAGGAGGGCTCGGAGAATCTGATACTCACAGGGCGAATAGAAGGGAAGAGAAACAGGGAAAATTACTTGATTGCATCCTTGATGAGCTTAAGCAGGTTTGGGAGAAATACAAAAAGGTATTAAGAACTACAAGGGAGAGAAAAATATGAAGGGCTCTGATCGGCAACGTCCTGAAAGGACACGGCACATCAAAGAAAAAAGAAGAATTGTTAATGGGTTACATGCATAAAACTGTAATATTGTATTTTTATAAACTTATAAGTAGGTACCTCGACAGAAACGCGATAACTAAGGTTTAAAATCCATTTTAAAAAATGAAAAATCTTTTTTGATGGTATTATTTTAGTTTTGATTTCACGCTAATAGAGTAAATTTAATATTTCAAATAAGCAAAATATTGTCACTGTATTTCAAAACTAAATTATATTTATTGGAATTACTTCTTTTTTTTTATTTAAAAAATCGCTAATATCGTTGATTTTAACCATTTTTCACCATCTGTCATCAAAATGCAATTCCTTTTATTAAAAATCTTTAAAAAATAAAGAAGAACTTTTCTGAAATTTTATTTCATGAATATTAATTGATTTAAAATATACTTAATCTTAATTGAATCAAATACTACTACTTTTAGTTTAAAATATCACAGAAATGCATGTTTTCAAACAAACGTAGGTGTGTTATTTAAGGTGTTGAAAGCTTTACTTAAAGCCTTACAGCTTTTATTGGTACGTTTAACTATTTTTTTCTACGGGGGACATATCTGTACGAATTTCTTGACGAATATAACATGATCGCCTTTTTATATTTATATTTCTAACTACCTAGTAATCTTAAAAAATTATGAAAATATTCTCTGTAATCTAAGGTTTTATTGGATTTTAGGTACTTTGACATTAAATTTACTGTAGTTACAGATCTGGACGACAGTATTTACGAAAATCAGCACGTTTATACACGCATACAAAAAGCTCAGAATCGTTTTCAAAATACTTGGAGTTGTTGAATTGTAGTAAACTTTTCATTTACTATCAGTAAATATAGTTTTTACTTAATAGCAATATCACTTAACAGAATAATACCGAATTTTAAAAATATTAAAAACTTTATAAATTGTTCTAAGAAAATTTAATAAAAAGTGAAAACACTTCCTATAAAATTTCTATGTTATTCATTATTAATCAATTTTTTTCTGGAGACAATGGTTTCCATAATATATCCTATTCATAAAAGCCATTAAAAGCTTTTCTAATTAAATAATATTTTAGTTTTGTTGCATTATTTTTACGATTCAGCCTATATTTTCGGTTTCACGAAAAAAAAAAAATTAATGATTTTTAAATAAAGAGAATTATGTTGTCCTTACGAATAATTTTAAAACAGAAAACAAAAAAGAACAAAACTCACTAAAATCAATTTGAATTCGTTTTGAAATGTAACAAAGTATTTTGCTTAATGGAAATATTAAATTTAATAAATCATTTTGAAATTAAAACTAAAATGAAAACTTTAAGGAAAGTGTTGTAATTTTAAAAATGCATTTTACACGTTTGGTATCGCTATTTTTTGGAAAAATATATAAGATATGTTATATTTATGAATTAAAGCGCTCGATATTGGGATAGAGCGTATGTAAATCTAAAAGAGGCCAACACCTTGTGGCGACAGCCTGTTTCATTCTTAAACGCAATTGGCCTGTCGCCGTTTGATGTTGATGTCAATGTGCATTTATATATATATATATATATATATATATATATATATATATATAGTCATCCGCAGACATATATGTATGTGTGTGTATATATATATATATATATATATATATATATATATATATATATATATCAGTGAAATGAATTAGACCGCTCTAGCTATTAAGCGCGTATAATGACATGCGCTAAAAAGTCTGCCTACTTCCACCGAACGCCCATAGCCCAGGGGTAGAGTCGCCGACTGACGCCATTTCGGTCGGGTTTCAATCCTGGGTAAAAAAGCAGTCGGAGTCTAACCGTACTGATGAGCTGTGATACGGCGAAACAGATCTGTCTGTGGATGACTATATATATATATATATATATATATATATATATATATATATATATATAAGTGTGTTTATATGTTGGCAACGTTAGAATATGTGCGAATGACAAAATACATTTCTGTTCAAAATTGTAGCGAAATAATATATACATGTGTCAAGCGATGGAACGATTTTCTTTTTTTTTTAAAAATAAAATGAGAGAATCATGTATGAAGGTGTGCGTCAAGGCTTCATTTGACTTCTTTTAGATTGGGAAATAATTCGTGGGCGAGTGGTTTAAGACACACCAGATCAATTGGGGGTTCTTCTATGTCGTTAGGGGTCCCAGGTTCGAATCCTGTCGAATGATACACATTTTCCCTAACAGAATTTCTCATAAATAATCAGGCTGGTAGGAATATAAATATACTGTTTAAGTAAAATCATCTACTCAAATAGGAGTATCGATTAAAAATCATGTTCAAACAAATAAATTATATATATATATATATATATATATATATATATATATATATGATAGAATAAGTAAAGAACAGATATGAAATATGTCTTTAATCTGACGTTTCTTCAGTTTTTACAACACACGAACTTGAGATTTTTTTTTAACAACAAAGAAATATTTTTTAATTACATTTGTGTTTTGCAAACAAATCTCTGAAACATTAAAAAATGTTAGATTAAAGACACTTTAAATGTTAGATTAAAGACACTTTTCCTATCTGTTCTATTAATTATTCTATATTATTGTTCTAAAATCTTGCCGGATTATAGTCCATATATTCAACTTATTCAGTGTAGAGAGTAGAGATAAAATATCGAGAGGGACTGAGGGTAGGTGGGGTAGATAATATTGGAACTTACCCGTGGTTGTTTTCACAATATTTTCATGCAATTTTCTCCTAACAATATTATCATGCAATATTATGTAGCTACGTATTGTGAATACCTCTTAAAATTTGTTTAGCTACAAAGACGCTAAAGTAGAACAAAAGCGGTTTGAATGTCGTAGTTTTCCCGTAAATGTCACACGCGAAAAAGACATTTATTAGTGGAAGAAAGGAGTCCAAAGATCGTCCTATTTTTAAAACCGACAGATTTTCATCTGAAGAAAAGGAGTGTGCATACAACTCTTGGAGGAACCGTACCGACATTGACAATTGTGTGTGGCCTTCAAATATGGCAATCTTATTGAATAAATTTACTCTTTAGTATTTCAAGATATTTTTGTGTAATTTTGGTAAATATATTTGTTAAAATATCAGTTTTATTTTCATTTTTGCGTAATTTAGACGACAATTCATTTATAACATCCTATTCAATTAGAGTATATAGACTAAACTATCGCCCGGTTCACACTCCACCCACGTCTATTGAACAGGTGAAGAGGCTCATCCCTTGTTCCCTGTTTAGGATGTGGTTTCCGGCTTTCTCTTTTTCAATCTTTTCTCTCTTACGTAGCCCCTTGCGCATCAGTGGCGTTACCACCTTGCTCGGGGTGATATGATTAATATATATATATATATATATATATATATATATATATATATATATATGAATGAAAAATAGGATGTTTTAGTTACCAATTTGCAGGATATTTCATGCATAGAGGTTTTTCAAAATGAGCGCTTGTTTATCTTGGACGCTCCCGAGATCTCTTGTTTTTAGGTTTTTCATAGAGAATATGTCAGCGTGCCGGCAGTTTGAAATAATCTCTTTTCTTTTGTTTATTAAAGCTTTCACCATCATAAACTTTACTAGGGTACTCGTGTCGTAAAAGATGATGGAAATAGTTTGAAACTTTTAATAGTGAGTTGCAATTTTTTAAATTTTCATCCCAAGCAAGGCAGGAGCGCCACAAGTACGCAGGGGGTTACAGTACTGAGGGTCTTCTCTGATGAAAAGAATTTCATCCACGAAAGACGAGCAACAGGCAGAACGGCAGATGGATTTCCAAAGACATCGAGGAGGTCCCCGTCGTGAAGCATACCAAGTTTCCCTCCTCCGTCATGGTCCTTGGTGTCATCTCCAGCGGTGTTGGGGGATGTCATGCTTCAGTTCTTCTTTCAAGAGGGCCTGAGAGTCACCGCTGAGATTTACCAGGACTGCTGTGGAGAGTGGTGAAGCCCTGGATGGACGAAATCACCGCTAGATGTCCTTACGTCTTCCAGCAGGACTCCGCTCTTGCACACAAGGACAAAACGACTCAGGCGTAGCTGCTCAACAATGTTCCTCAGCAATGGTTGCCGTACTTGTGATCGCCCTCCTCACCAGATTGCAACTCCCTTGACTATTTCTTCTGCGGGCGTGATCGAGGCCAAGACCAACAAGCACACGGTCAAATCTTTGAAAGCTGCCACCGTGGAGGCGTTCGACTCTATGGACAAGGACATGGTCCCCAAAGCGTGTGACTCATTTCGCACCCACCTTGAGATGGTCGTCACCGCCGGCGGCGGTTACATTGAAAAATAATGTAGTATGTAACTCTAACTATTGCTAAATAAACTGTCGGGTCTCTGCATATACAACTTTTGTTTTTATTGCCTATATCGTTTTCTTTTTGTTTAGTGTCAGGTTTTGCTGCAACGCCCTGTAATACGTTGTATTAGTTTGCTATTTAGAATAATAAGCTCATTTATCCTATCTTTATTCCAACGTTTCACCAGTTAAAGGCAAGAGAACATTTTGGTCCTGAAATATTAGCGATCAAATTTTTTGAAAATACATATAGTTTCGGAACTTCGGAAGAACTGAATTGGTAGAAAAGACGATGAAATTTAGTTGCTTTCTATGACTGGTAATGTCGTTTCTTTCATTGTAAGAATAAAGTAAAAGAATTGATTCAACCAAAGATTACCCACCTTTCTGCTCTCGGTCGGTTTCACCATTTCGTATGGCATTTCGACATTTCTACCCATGAGACTGAAACAAAACAAAACAAGTGATGTCAGGAATTTTTGTCTCATTTTTAAAGTATTGTCATTATTGTAAAATTTAACTCGTCTACACATCATCTGATTATTTTTGTTTACACCTAGTAGTAGTAATAGATATAATAGCTTGATGCTAGAATGCTAGATTGAATTGATTTAAAAAAAACTCCAGTTTGACAAAATATTGAATTTTGTTACTTATGACTTTATGGAATATTTTTAATATAAGATGGAGTAACCTGCTCTAATCACGAGAAGGCTATGTTAGGTTGGTCTATTAAACGACATCTAAAAATTTGTTGGATTATTTAATGTCAAATTCTCAAACTAAATCTTGACCAGAAGTGTTGAGTCATATACCCACATTATATATGTATATATCTTTTACATCAGATATTTAACTCATCATCTGTAAATATAGCAGATTTTGGACAACATATATTTATTATTAATCCAACAGATATGTATTACTTTAAACGTTTTTCAGAGGATACTCATATTTAAGTAGCATTTCCCTTTATTAAGCAGCATATGTATTTATTTTCGCTACCGGCCTGAATGTTCGAGAAATCTTATTAAAGAAAAATTTACACTTTCCAACTGGAGTTGAACCTGCGTTCCTCAGGGGAGAGTGAGCTATCGTTAAGCACAGAACGCCCAAACCAATTTGGTCACGAAGAGCAGTTGGTCAGACAAGGCTAAATTTCGTTTCTTCAAATTAATTTTCTCTCCTCATAGAACGGTTGCACTTTAACCAATTAATAAGTATCCCTTAAAAGTTATTTTTAATCACACACACACACACACACACACACACACACACACACACACACACACACACACACACACACACACACTAAAATTATTTTGTAAAGTTAAAAAATATACCTACACCTTTTCACGAGCCAATAAATTATTATTCATACACCAATAAAAAAAGATTTTTATGTGACAGCTGACTTGCAACTTTACCGTGTGCGGACGTTTCGCAAACAAATTGGATACAATATCTCATTTATTGACCAATCAGTATTTAGAAAAAAAAAACAACAAAAAAAACTACAATCAGAGCCTATTCTCATTGCTTGAAACACATAAATAGCGTGAAGTTTTGCTTTCTTACGAGAGAGAATCCAGTTGTCAACTGGAGTCCACGACAAAGAGACATGCATTTTCTTACTGTCTCATTTTCTTTTTTTTACTGCAATCATTGGATGTCCTTCTTCCCATTTACTCCCTGTCTGTTGGCAAAAAAGATAGAAGATCAAAGGCAGCACTTCCGTCCTATTATTTATTATTTTGCATTAGTAGAAAATAAACTAATTTATTTTATGTACAGTAACATGATTTTATTTGCTTTTAATGCTTTTCTAGTGATATTACGACTTCATTAATTTGTGGCAGACAAGTCGAATAAAATAACTTAAACTTGATTTTTATTTTTCATATATTTTTTTTCGATAATTGACGTATAAACGAAAACGACTGAACTCGAAACGACATAACCTGAGGTATACCTGGAAATTTATTTATAAGTAAGATGTACAAATGGAAAGATCTAAAATTAATAACATTTTCCATTTCACTGAAACAGACCTTAATTCTTTCTTTCTTTCTTTCTTTCTTTCTTTCTTTCTTTCTTTCTTTCACAGAAACCAAGTAGGGTCTTTGATATGTCAGTTCCGTGTCATGTCAAAATGGAATAGTCTATCATATATGAGACATTGACATGGTGTAACGCTCGTGCGAACTAACGCAGGGGAGGATAAACAGAATAATAATAATAATAATAATAATAATAATAATAATAATAATAATAAGAAGAAGAAGAAGAAGAAGAAGAAGAAAGTAAAAGAAGAAGAATGTGAAGATGAATGAATTTGGAAATAATTATAAAATGCTTACCGAACATCTGGTTTTGTTTTTAAACTATAAATAACGAAAGCAGTCGCCATTGTCGATGTTGTACCTATGATTACCACCAGTGGAATTAACTGAAAGGAAAACAAAAGTACAAACAATGAAAGAAAATGTTTAAAGCATCGAGCCATTAGATTGACGTGAAACATAAATTTACATGCATCTATATTTCTTCATATTATAAACGTTATTTTTGAAAGGATTTTTTTATTCGGTATTATTTAGGGTACGAAACTGAAGTTACCAGGCTTAAATTTGTATAAATCTCAAGGAGAAAAACGTGCATTTTTAAACAAGTAATTCTGATATCTTCCAATCAATTAGCACACACTTCCAGATTAAGAAGTGGTTTCCTTAAAGTAAAAATAGGTGCATGTGCAAGAGTAAATCCCGGATCAAAGTGTAGTATTAGAGAACAGATGTTTACTTCCTGTTTGCCGGCCACCTGGTGGCGTGTAGGCTGGTTTGAAACTAACGACCAGCTAAGGCCAGATTTGTACCCAGTTACCGCGTAAGCGAGGACTGTAAACTTTGACCAGTGGCGTGAGCGTATGCGCTCAGCTTTCCCACGTTAAAACTGACCTTGTGTGACAACTCACTCCAGTGGCGGGTGTATAGGTTTGGAAAACTATGACCAACTAAGACAAGCTTAGGCGGAGGCTAGTTGATCTTTGATCAGTTACCGGAGCGTTCGCGCCCGGGGTCCCCATTATTAAAACCGGTCTTGCGTCACATCTTGCCTCAATGGTGGAGGATGGGCAAATAACAGCCTTTTTGGACCGAGAGTAAGTGTAGTATGATACTCACTTTCTGCTCTCCGGCCACCTCCAACAAGTCGCGGTTGATTCGGAAGTGGAACGGTCTAGTCCACTTGAGATCCCGTTACCCGCGGTTGATCCGGCAAAGGAGACGACGACTGTTCAAGTCCAACTGCTGTGGATTTTGCACGTGCTAGCTTGCAGTGATTCCGTTTAACCGCGGTCGAATTCCGCAAAGGAAGCAAAACACGAGCCAGCTCACGGGTGCAGCGCACATGTGCTACTCTCTCACTTGCTTGGGTGTGAACACGTGCTAGGCCGCAATCGAACCTGTCCCCTCGGATTGCGTTCAATTTCAGCCAAGATTCGACTTGCACCGTTTCCGCAGATCAACGACGACTTTTCAGCCTGAGCTGTAAATACAACGTTTCTGTCGGCCGGTGACCTTCCAATCTGTGCCGTTCTTACCAGACACTGATGATATTCCAGCCTGTGCCGTTCCTGCAAGACGGTGACGACGTTCACGAAGACAACGTTCCAGCCTGTGCTGATCCTGCCCAATCGCTGCCGACATTCCAGCCTTTTCCTATTTCCTACTGTTCACGCGTTGATTTTTATACAAAATAATAGTTGACTTTGCAACTCAACATCTTCGCCTCCGTCTCCTGGGATCGAGACCCTTACCTCGGCTCCACAATATATTCAGAAACAGGAAAATTTCTTTGGAAACAAAGAAAAAAGTACTGAACTGTTATGTGATATCTGTCCTTTAATATGGCAGCGAATGATGGACAATCTCATCAAAGATGGAAAAACTTGAAGTAGCTGAAATGCAGTTCGACAGAAGGATGCTGAGGATACCATGGACCGAACATTTGAGCAACGACGAGGTTTTGGAGAGAATAGAAGCGAAAAGGAAATCATACATAACAACAGGAAAAGACAGCTCGTTTTTCTGGGAAACGTAATGTGAAATGAAGGCTTGGAGAATCTGATACTCACAGGACAGATTGAGAGCAAGAGAGACAGGAGAAAGCAATGCATAACATACTTGATAGGTTTGAGAAAATGAGTGGCAGAGCAGGGTTTGAAACGTGTAATAAGAGAAAGCGTATTAAGGGCTACAAGGGATAGGAAGATGTGGAAGGCTATGATCGTCTACGTCCTTAAAGGACACGGTACATAGAAAAATCATTATATTAATATCGTAGTACTTACGTGTGTCACACTCTAAAAAGAGATACGAACGCACACACAGACACAAAAGGTTAAACAAAGGAACGTCGAACGAAGTACACACATATACGTATGATAAATGAAAGAAAACGAACAGGAAATACAAAACGAGAAGAGAATTAATGTAAAATATATATTATCTATTTTTAAAAAAAAAGAAAAAATAGGGAGTATTATTGTACTTATAACGTTTTTGTGCTTTAGATAATAATTTCAAGTCTTTCTTTGCTGTTTTCATGCTGATTCTTTCTCACCCAAGAAAAATATTTTCATCCGTTTATTATTTTTATTTATTTTATCCAGTCGGTCTTCCAATTCTCGATGTGAACAACATAGCGAGTCGTATTTTTTATATTATAATACAGTAATACCTACCTAGATACCTACGTGTGTCACGCTTTTGCTGTGATGAATTAAATGCATTATATTTATGGAGAAAATCATTGTAATGAAAGAAAGAATAAGACAACAAAGAGAGACAGCAAGGGAAAGGCAGAGAAGAAAATGAAAACGACAAGCAATCCCCATACACATAATATAATTTCCTATGCGCATATTCAATAATTAACTGAAAAATTAAGATTAATCAGAAAATTAAAATAAGAAAACTGTAAAATTTTCACAGGTTAAAACTTCTAATAATAAAAACAGGTGTAACAACTCAAACACTAAAATAAAAAAAAAATAAAAAAAATAGAAAATCTTTTAAAAAATACATTTATATTTACAATTTAGAGATTCCCAGGAAGTGAACAGAGTTCGTTTCAAAAATGATTTTAGAAAAAAATAATTTTCTATCATTTCTTCCATTTTGAACTTTCCTCTTTTTTCAATTAAATCAACGTCCTGGAAATGAAGATGAATTTTCGTCATGTTAAATCAATTATTTTTCGTTTTTCAACCTTTAGAGTGAGGCAATTCTGAGAGAATTCAGTCAGTTAAGTGCCATGCGCGATACACGCTTTGGGCGATCATGTCTCGAGACATGACTGACTGGGCAGAAGATTATCCCGCAGTAGGTTGCCATTGCTTTCTGTGGTAGACTGGTTGCTAACCAAGGCTATAGAACCCAATCTGTCCTATTATTTAACCCATAACTGGAGGGAAGAGACGGATTAATACCTTTCCCAAGGGTATTTGCGCGTAAGTGAATGCAAGGAATTCAACTGGAATTCGAACTCGGTTCCACGATTTCTCGTTCCGAGCCGATATCCACTGCGCCACAACGTCTTAAAAGGATTAATTATTGGCGGCCACAATCTTAACAATATCAATATGTGCAAATGACATAACGTTAATAGCAGATAAAGAAAACAAAGCCGTCTAACCTCGTCAGACTCTCTGCCTCCGGGTGGAGAGGAACCCAGATGAGGCTCAGCCGAATGATAGAGTCTCATCTGTGCCCGACTCTGCATTTAATTCATCACAGCAAAAGCGTGACACACGTAGGTATCTAGGTAGGTATTACTGTATTATAATATAAAAAATACGACTCGCTATGTTGTTCACATCGAGAATTGAAAGACCGACTGGATAAAATAAATAAAAATAAACGGATGAAAAGTATTTTTCTTGGGTGAGAAAGAATCAACATGAAAACAACAAAGAAAAGACTTGAAATTATTATCTAAAGCACAAAAACGTTATAAGTACAATAATACTCCCTATTTTTTCTTTTTAAAAAATAGATAATATATATTTTACATTAATTCTCTTCTTGTTTTGTATTTCCTGTTCGTTTTCTTTCATTTATCATACGTATATGTGTGTACTTCGTTCGACGTTCCTATGTTTAACCTTTTGTGTCTGTGTGTGCGTTCGTATCTCTTTCTAGAGCGTGACACACGTAAGTACTACGATATTAATATAATGATTTTTCTGTATACTGTGTCCCTTAAGGACGTAGACGATCATAGCCTTCCACATCTTCCTATCCCTTGAAGCCCTTAATACTCTTTCTCTTATTACACGTTTCAAACCCTGCTCTGCCACTCATTTTCTCAAACCTATCAAGTATGTAGAGTCTATGGGATATTTTTGGTCGACTGCGCCGCATTCAGCCTCAGTGAGAAGATTGACACAGAAAGTAAACCACGTTGACTGAGTTGAAAATATATTTACATTGTAAAAAGTTTTAGAGATAATAGAGAACTTTTACTCATACACGTTCTATTAATTAACCCAAGATGGGGTGGGGAGGAGAGAAAAGTTGGACTCATACTTTTTGTAAGGGTATTCTTCTTCTTCTTCTTCTTCTTCTTCTTCTTCTTCTTCTTCTTCTATGTGCCCTGTCCCTTCAGGACGTAGGCGATCATGGCTCTCCACGTCTCCCTATCCCTTGTGGCTCTTAGGATGTTTGTTCCTGTTGCTCCTGGCAACCCTCGTTCCGTCATCCACCCGATCAGGCCCTGCAAATATGTTATCCGCTGCCTTCCTCTGTTTCTCCTTCCTTCTATCTGACCAGTCAGTATCAAGTTCTCCAGGCTCTCCTTCCTCATTGCATGTCCCAGGAACTTCAGTTGTCTCTTCCTGATGCTCAGCATCAATTTCCTTTTTGTTGTCATTCTTTCTAACACCTCGTCGTTGCTTGTATGCTCAGTCCACGATATCCGTAGCATCCTTCTGTAGAACCACATTTCGGCCGCTTCCAGTTTTGTCCTCATTTTCGATGATATTGTCCAGCATTCACTGCCGTATTGAAGAAGCAAGGGTATTAGAATGTATATAAATATAACGAACTAATTTAGGACTCTGCTCTGTTATTTCCAATTCCGAGCCATTATCCATTACACCAGCCGCACATCCAAGCTTACATTAATTGATATTCCCTTGCAGTCACTCAAATAGGCTATGGTTGCTTAGAAATTAATTTGTTTACGTTTCGGATTCGAAAAAGAAAAAAAAAGAGCAGAGATGAGATTTAGAGAAGATTTTGAAAAAATGAGTAGGCGCATATTCGGTAAAGACATTAGAATACTTAAGAACTTGTAACGGTAGCAAACTGCCTGCTTACTGACAGGAAACGAGTTCAGCAGATACACAAAGATCGAAAGAGGTGTAAGACAAGGATGTGTCTTCTCACCAGATCTATTTAACCTATAACAGCGAGAAAATTCTGAGAACTCTAGAAGTCCTGACAAGATTCATCATTGGCATCCTTAATCTGAGCAATATAAGATACGCAGATGATACAATGCTGACAGCAGATACAGAAAAGAAACCAAAAGTCCTCCTACAGAAAGTAGTTAAAGAAAAGGATACATCCAAACTATAAGAGAATTGAATGCATGGTAAAAAAAGTAAAAAGAGGAGCCCAAAATACCGATTACAAGTTGGGGATACTAAAATCAAACAGCCGCAGAAATTTAAATACAAGGGAAGTGTTCTAACAGTGAACGGAAAGTGCGATACTGAGATTTGAAGCCGTATTGGCAGGCCAAGGATGCATCCCAGAAGCCGAGTAGAAAATTAAGAGACAGGAAAATTTCGCTAGAAACAAAGAAGAGAGTACTGGATTGTTATGTGATGTCTGTCCTTTAATATGGCAGTGAATGCTGGACATCAAAATGAAGGAAAACTTGAAGCAACCGAAATGTGATTCTACAGAAGGATGCTGAGGATACCATGGACAGAACAGATGAGCAACGATGAGAGTTTGGAGACGATGGACATGAGAAGGAAACTGATACTTAACATCAGGAAAAGACAGATGAAGTTTTTGGTACATGTAATGAGGAAAGCGGGCTTGGAGAACCTGATACAGACCGTATAGAGGAGAAGAGAGACAAGGGAAAGTAATGCCTGATATAGTTGAAGGAATTTTAGCAGATGGATGGTGAAGCGGGGATCGATTAGAGTAACAGGAGAAGGAGCATTAAGAGTGACAAGGGATTGGGAGATGTGGAGGGCCATGGTCGACTATGCTCTGAAGGGACACTGCACATAGAAGATGAAGAACGGACAAGGCGTTCTCTTTTATTATAAGGTAGAACACAGGTTCGAACCTTGCCGAAAGACCCGTTTTCATAATTCTCTTGAAGTCACAGGCTGGGCCGATAAACGTAATTCACATTTATTAAAGTATCTGCATAAGCATGAGTATTCACAAGTTAGTGTTTGTAATGTTTATATATATATATATATATATATATATATATATATATATATATATATGGTCATCCGCAGATAGATCTGTTTCGCTGTACGAACGGTTAGACTCCGATTGCTTTTTTAACCCAGGATTGAAACCCGACTGAATTGGCGTCAGTGGGCGATTCTACCTCTGGGCTATGGGCGTTCGATAGAAGAAGGCATACTTTTAGCATGTATATTGTCATTATACACGCCCAATAGCCAGAGTGCTCTAATTCACTAGTGAATGACCGATGCGTGCATGCGAGAGTAGCGACTGTTCTTTAAAGTCTACCATTCTTCCAGAGTGCTCAATCAGGGTGTGAGAGAGTATATATATATATACTATCGGCCCTAATTATTAGGCCACCCCGGTTTTAAAAAAAAAATGATGTATTTCATACTATGTTTGGTATTTATTGCCAAGTGGATAATTCTAAATGAAAATAGAATGGTTCTTTTGTTACAAGGCAGCCAGAAAGCCTTTGCTTCGGCCAGCCAATAAGAAGAGACTAGCCTGGGGAAGAGAGTAGAAAATCTGGACACCAGAACAGTTCATTTGATGAACATGTCATTGTGCAGTCTTAACAAAAGAACTATTCTATTTTCATTTAGAATTATCCACTTGGCAACAAATACTAAAAATAGTATGAAATACAACATTTTTTTAAAAACTGGGGTGGCCTAATAATTAGGGCCGATAGTATATATATACGGTAGTGTATATGTACTGGAATAAACAAAACAATCGAACAATTTTTATATAATTCATCACATGAAAAATTACACGAAAAACCCATAAAACCTTGTCTGTCATTTTTAAGGAAACCTGCATATAAGAGAAATTGCTACCTAAATACACAATATATATATATATATATATATATATATATATATGAACGAAAAAATATTAAGCAGACTCTCATTAATAGTGACTTCCAAAACGACATTGTAGATGAAGAAATAAGACGATATTTCGAAAACCTCAACACACACCAAACAAAATATAGTTCTTCCACAAAAGACCTTAGACATATATTTTATTGCAACCAGATGCACGATAACTTCAAGCCAGATGAAAAAATCATAAAAAAGTCTTATTCGTACTAATATATCTTCCGCTGATTCTAATAATAAATTAAAATTATTAATATATTTAAAAAAATACAATATTACTAATTTAATTATCCGTAATAACTCCTCTCCACCAACTGTTGTGTTAGGTAAAACTAACATTATCCGTGTGTATGAACAGATTTTATTATAAATAAACAGACACGATATTTGCAATATATTTAATCTGACATGTCTAACAGAAAATTTTCTGCCTAAATACACAATATATATAAAATTATATATATATATATATATATGAATAAATATAGTTTTAAGGTGTGCTATATTTATAGGATAACGTGCTCAATATGAGAGATAAAGGAGTTAACATTTAAGTCAACACTCAAGGGCGACAGATTGTTTCATGCTAAGCGCAATCATCAGGCCTGATGATTGCGCTTAGCATGGAACAGTATATCGCCCTTGAATGTTGACTCCTTTATATATTTATACACACACACACATACAGTGACGTGAATTAATAAATATATATATATGAGGGTGAACATATGTATAGTATTATTACTCAGGCGTTAATAAGACAGTGCTCAATGTATGCTTTTTTCTCTTTCGCTTTCCAAGCCGATATCCACTGCACAACAACGCACATCGTCACTAAACGCTTACAGCACCTGGCATTCCCAAGCGTCACCCATCTAAGTACCGACCAGGCTCAACGTTGCTTAACTTCGGTGATCGAGCGAGAACCGGTGTATTCAACGTGATAGGCTCAATGCATGAACAGAGCTGTATTATATATACATTAATGAATATACATATACATATTGTCCTACATCAATGATCAATATGTATAGGACAATATGTGCAGAAATATATATATATATATATATATATATATATATATATATATATATATATATATATATATATATATATATATATATATATATATATATATATTACTTCGAAATGTTCATATTCCCATTTTTTCTACTTTCAACATTTGGTGAAAATATCAAACTCCTATCAAAATTTATCATTCTCATCTGTCGAGCTTACAAAAGTATTTATTTTTTCTTTTTCTTTTTAATGAAATAGGTATCGTTTTTTAAAAAATTGCGATAATAATTTTAGGGGCTGCTCCTTTAAAAACGTGCAAATGTATTGAAAAAGTAAACTGGAAACAACAGCAGCATTAAACCAATTCTGAATGACCACAATACACACACGCGCGTGCGCGTGTGTGGGAGGTGAGAGTTAATGGGAATAGCCACCGCCACCACTTTCCGGTGTTCTCGGAACAGCCTGATTTCGGTGAAATGCGTTTGTGGTTAATTCAAGCGTTATTTATAGAGGATACTTACTTGTATTGAGAGAGCTGACTCATTTGCGATACTGAAAGACCACAACACACACACACACACACACACACACACACACACACACACACATACATACACACATACATACATACATACATATATATATTCGTAATGATTTTTTAATTATTTTTATTATTAATTAATTCGATAGATTTTATCAGTTTGATCGTTTTTTTAATGGATATGCATATTTGAGTAGACGCCCTGTCTATTTATTAAACAGCATTTATTTTATAACAACGGTTTCTCCGGCAATGTGGGACGTGTGTTCAAATCCTGTCAGAGAGCGTATTTTTTTCTTTAATAAAATTTCTCCGATATTCAATTCAGGCCGTTAGACGAAAATAAACAGATAAAACTATTTAAATGGGGCATCTACTCAAATATGTGTACTAAACTAAACACTAAAATAGCATTTAACTAGTAGTAGTAGTAGTGGTCATAATAATAATAATAATATATAAGAAAAAAAAGATTCTTGACTTACTTCTGGGAATCTCTTGAAAGCTTTTAAGCCAAATCCAAATGTTCTTGTAGACATGGTTTATTGCTTTCTGCAAAGATGAAAATGAGAATAGATAGAGACACACATAAACAGGGGACTATATAGATAATAAAAGGTTTATTTCATGACTGCCAACTCGGAATTTGTTTGTTTACTTATTTCATATAATGACCCTAGAAACCACATATTCGTTTTTATAAAGCCCAAACCTTGTTCTCAAGCAAGGCTACGATAAATTTTGAAGACTCATTTTAAGGTCAAAAATATGTACACCCATTGAGTGCGTCATAAGACACTCACTTAAGCAATTAATTTTGTCTCTCCCTTTTTTTCCATTTTATGCTATTTTAATAAAATTTTCTTCTTCAAATTATCAACAGGTTTAGCGTATTGGTGCAGTATGGTTGGATGCAAGCCTGGGCAATGTTGTATACAGGACAGACTGTTGCCCATGAACCACGTCCCAACTCTCCACGTCACTGATTAGATCAAATGAAGGAAAAAGTCGTTACAGTTTGGGACCAGTGCCGTCGCAGAACTAGTTGAATACAACAGCGAATAGTAACCCTAACCCTGGGTATAATGGTAAACTGCATCCGGCAGCAAGGCCTCTGATTGGGAGGTTGTGAGGAGCATGGAACCACCTCTTAATTGCTGTTGTTGTCAGGTCCACCCTGTTAGCATCTGTTAGGGTCCCACCTATGGGCAAATAGTTAACCCCCAAAATGGGGTTAAACACTATATAGAATATACTTTTATTGGAATATATACATAAAAATAGACTTTTAAAGAAACATATACAGTTTTAAAGGAAAAAATACTACTAACAATACATTTTTGAAGGAAAAAATATTACCAGCAATACTTTTTTGAATACAAAACTAAAAGGCATTTTCAATTTTCTAAAATAAAAACATAAAGTTTTCTTAAAAATCTGACTAAATCAACCTTCTCACTATAACCGAATATTAAAAAAAATACCTTAAAACCCACCTTTTTTGGCATTAAATAACCCCCAGAAGTTGATATGCCATTAAACAAAACTGAAACTTAAACAAGATCTAAAAAATGACCTAAAGTTTGTTGTTAACTGAAGCAACTGGATTCTTAATTTTAATGCCTCCAAAATGAAATTACTTTCTTTTAATCATCTGAAAGAACCCTTTTTGCCTTCCATAAGTATGGCTGATGCTAACCTCCAGAAGAGTGAGTGATTGCGTATTCTAATCTTTTCTGCTGACATGAAGTGGAAAGCTTAAATTGAATCAATTGCACCGTTTGCTTCCAGTAAACTTTTTTCACTGCGTCGTGCAAGGCAATCTTTCTCACCAGAATCTATCTTGCATATTTGTAAGTCCTTGCTTTGAATATTTCTACTACAATTCCTTTGCTGCTCCTGCTATATATTTGGAGATTCTTGATAACATCCAAAGAAGAATCTGCAATAATATTGATCCTTATCTGGCATCTCGTCTTCCGTCTCTTTCCTGTCACCGTAACCTAGCTTTCCTGTACCTTTTCTATAAATACTTTCGTGGTAATTGTTCTGATAAACTTTGCTCTATGAAACCCAGACTTTATAAATTTAAGCGCAGTACTAGTTTGGCTGCAAGGTCTCATTTTGTTACAATTAAAATGGTTAAATGCAACCGCAAGTTTTATGCTAACGGTTTCTTTTTTTGCATTTCTTTTCCGGATTTTTTATTCCCTGTCAACTTTGATATGATTCAACATTCAAAATTCAGTTCAAAGAAAATGTGGGAGTTATATATATTTACATTATTTACATTGTTCGAACTTTTTTTTTGTCCTAGTCTTTATTGCCATATTTACGACATTTGGGTTCTCGTTCATTGAATGTAGTAGTAATCTCCTTTGTAACTTAACTTTCTAAAATATGGTTTGCAACAGGTATTGAACTCGCAATTCTTTGGATCAAGTTACTGGATCGAATCAAGGCTTTTATTCACTAAGCCATGTGTCCTTGAAATTCGAATCACCTGAAGAAGCTCAAAGTATACAATCGTAAATATGGCAATAAAAATTTGGACAACAGTCCGAACAATGTAAATAATGTAAATAATTACAATACTTCATTTCAGAAATTTATATATATGTAACCATCACAACGGAATGCAGATTTTATCGCAGTTACAATAATTTGGTCTTTGTAATTTACTCCTGAAGATGATCGTGAAAAAGATCGAAAGTACTTGGGTTAAAAAAAACTACGGCACCTTCCTTGACCAATTGTTAATAACAAGAAATTGATCAGAGAACTGAAAAGTATTAGTGTATAAAACAGACACAGCATGTCTATATTATTTATATATATATATATTATTTAATAAAAACGTTTTAATAATATTGAAAACAGAAATAGGGGTTGTTCCAACAAGAGAAATTGGTATAGGTGAAAAAAGTCTGAGAAGCCGTGTAGATTCTTTGTTATTATTATTATTATTATTATTATTATTAATCTTTTGTATAATACATTAAGTTTCCATGATTATATTCGTGTCGCTACACGTGTTTCCACTCCAAAGTTGACTCTCTTCAGGCAAGTAAATTTCTGACTTCAAACGGATCTCGATATGTAAAGTCAAAGATTTATTCCTGTGCGTCATGGTGCAGTGGATATCGACTTAGAACGAGAAATCTTGGAGCCGAGTTCGAATTCTATTTGAATTCTTGGTATTCACTTACGCACAAATACGCTTGGGAAAGATATCAATCCACCTTTTCCCTCCACTTATGGGTTAAATAACAGAACAGATTAGGTTCTATATTCTTGGTCGGCAACCAGTCTACCGCAGAAAGTAATGGCAACCTCCTGCGGGAAAATGCCCTGCCCAGTCAGTCATCTCTCTTTCGAGACTTGATCGCCCAAGAGTTCATCACGTATGGTACTTAACTGACTGAATCTATCTATCTATCTATCTATCGTATAAAGAATTGTCCAACATTTGGATATTTTTTATTATGCTGGTTCTAAACTTTCAGTTCACATGAGTCATTCTCAGAGAGGTTACAGGGATATTAACATAAATACGTCCACAATCAAAGATGATTTTATCTTGTGTTGACGTAAAGCATTGTTATGCAATTTATGTTTGTAAATCTGCAATATATATATATATATATATATATATATATATATATATATAATGGGGATGTTATAGTCGTTCCAACGAGAGAAAAGTGCATATATTAAATAAAAAGAAAAACTGAAAATGATCTTTTCTTAAATATATTGTATTTTACTTTTTATATTCGGCTACACGCGCAGCAGAATATAAAAAATAAAATGCAATATATTTTAGAAAAGACCATTTTCGTTTTTTTTGTAATATATATATATATATATATATATATATATATATATATATATATATATATAAATTTGTTTTTAATTAAAAATACATTGCGACATGGAAATTTCTGTTTCGAGATTTCTACCTTGTCATCAGGCAATGTTCATTGTTGTGAAAATGATTTTCATATATTTTCATATATTATTAATATATTATTACATTAAAACATGTGAAAATTACAAACTACTACAAAATTGTACATTTGGTTCGACATTGAAAAAACAATATATATTGGGTGATTGAAAAGGTAACTCACGATTTAATGTATGATGGACTATCGCGTCAAACTATAATTTTTACAAGACAAGAAAATCCATCATACATAAAATAAGGAGTTATTTTTGAACAACCCTATATATATATAATAGAATCTCCTGTCGATTTAGCCGTCTGTGTGTCCAACAGAAAGTGTAGGTCGGTTGTGCATGCCTGGTGTCATATTTAATTTCCGTCTGTGATTTGCATACAAGTCCACAAGTTGTGCAAGTGTGAGGATTGCGAGACACGTGCAAGACGTGTTTGCTGGCATATCTACTACAGACTTAGTCCTAGGTTTTGCTTCTTGTAGCCGGTCAATCCGGCCCGTTTCATAGATCTTGATAACATTTTGACGTTTTTTTCTACACTACTGTCTTTACAGAGCTACTGCCTTGAATGTTGAGTTAATTCATCTTGACATCTTACAAGATTGCTCTTGTGCTGTTCTTTATATCCCAGCTACGACCAGTCGGCATTCTGTTTCCCTGTACCGAGTTGGCTGTACATGTGGACGTTGGGTAGCCAGTTCTCATTCATTCTGAAATATCAATCGATGGCCGCCTACTACTGATTTCCGGGCTCAGCCGTCTGACACGCCTTCTACCGAATCCCTGTTACAGACGCTGTGATTAATACTGCAACTATGCTGGGCAGACCTTAGTTTTTGGGAGAGAACGCATAATCTTTCGTGATCATATATTATCTCTCTCTCTCTCTCTCTCTCTCTCTCTCTCTCTCTCACACACACACACACACACACACATACATACATACACACACACATATCTAAACTTATTTATAAATGGAACTTTGTCTGTGTGTGTGTGTGTGTGTGTGTGTGTGTCCGTTACCTATAGACTTCGAAACGGCTGAACCGATTTTCTTGAAAATTTACACAGTTGTACTATAAGCATCTGCGAGTGTTCTTGGCTAGGTTTTGTGTCGAGGTACCCCTGATAAATATCGAAAATCGATAATCGAAAAAATCGGGTTATAGAAGAAGTGGTCCGATTTTAATCAAATTTGTTACACTCATAGACAAAGACATAAGAAACGATATTCAGAAGTTTCAAGGTTGCAGTTCTTACAATAGTGTAGAAAATCGATAATATATATATAAAATCTTTCATTACACCCGAGCAACGCCGGGCTATACTGCTAGTATATATATATATATATATATATATATATATAATTGTGAATTTGGGCAGCAGTCGCTCTTTTATAGATGTTTCATTAAATATGACTGGCAAGGTAAGCTTTTTATTTACTTTCTTTGTTGGCTGCCGAGTCATACAATATAATAATTGTGTATTTAGGCAGCAATCCCTCTTTTATACAAGTTTCATACAATGAATATTCAATGTTCTTTCTGTAAAATTTTATGTAATGCCAAATACTTTGTTTTTATTTAATTTCACCCCAAGCTAGGTGATACTTCCACTAAGACGCAAGGTCTTTACTTAGCGTGAAATATAATGAGAATACAGATATACATAGATGAAAAAAAAAAACTAATAAAAAAGGATTTAGGAGGACAGAAGATGGCGATTGACGTTTATTTAAATTATCGAAGTACGCAGGGAAGCAAGAAACGGGGAAGAGAATTTCACTTGCTTATCTTATATCACCGCTAATTCCGCTTTATGGGTCGACTGGAAAAGATCCCCGAACCACAAAGAATCGACTGCAAAATGGATATTTAGAAAAAACTGTTTCCTCTCACGTTCCTTTCGAAAATTCTGTTGCTAGAGTTATCTTCCCTTGGTGGCCAGTGAATCGAATTACTTCTATTGGTTGGTGGGCGCCATTTCAATTGAATAAATAAAACACACCCCAACGACAACAACAAAACAGAAACAAATATACTGATGTCTGTGATAATTCGGTTTAATATTATGAAGTTATAGTGGGTTATCCGTTATAATGAAGTGTATTTGTGTGTTGAAACAGATTAACTGAATTTGGCCTTGTACGTAGATAGCCCATTATAAGGAGGGTATAAAACAAGAAAATCAAATTGTGTATAGAAACACACACACACACACACACACACACACATATATATATATATATATATATATATATATATATATAACTGTGAATTTATCTTTGAACACGTCTCGAAAATCCACCGAGTATAAACGCGGAAGGGAAAAAAATGGAAACAAAAAAGAAACGAACTAAGCACTTGAACATTAGTCAAAGTACTAGTTGAAAAAAAAAAAACCGAGACGAGGGACCTAACACGTAAAGCTCTCAATACAATAGCAGAGCAAATAAATAAGTAGCTAACCTAAAGCCAACGGACCTACGAAGGTTTCACCAAATGGATCGTCAGGGCAGGTTGGCAAGTAGGTAGGTCCGTTGGCTCTAGGTTAGCTACTTATATATATATATAAGTTTTTTTTACAAATAAAAGTAATGTCTTTTGGTTGGTGCAAAGGTAGTTAAAAATTGTTCATAGCAGTAAATAGCAGTAAATGCCGAAAAGAGTTTGTGCGTATGTATGTGTGAGCGTTTGTTTGTTAGGAGTGTCTTTGAAGTCTCCGCAGAGTCCATCGGGTAAGTGGTTCAGTGAACAGTGAAGAAGAAGATGAAAGAGAAAGAAGAGATAACATAATACGATCGCTTGACGTGGACAAGGGACGTGTTAATTATACTCGTATTTTCTCAACTGGCGATGCTTCTTGTGTTGTCCTTTTATTTCGTCTTCGGGGCCCCGAACAAGTCATTTGGGAATTCACAATTCTGGGCTTCCCAGATAGCAAATGACCAAAACTGGTCTTTGCGCATCTGGGCTCCACGCAGATGTTCCGGCGGAAAACCAAAAATAAATAAATATTAAATTCCTTTTACGGACCCTTTTCGCGAGCCGACGTGAATTTTTGAAACAAAAGGGTCCGTAAAAGGAATTTAATATTTATTTATTTTTGGTTTTCCGCCGGAACATCTGCGTGGAGCCCAGATGCGCAAAGACCAGTTTTGGTCATTTGCTATCTGGACCTCTGAGGGCAAACATCCGGTCTCTCACTTGCTCGGTATCACCACAAAGTCAGTCTATCTTTGTTTTATTATTTTCGCATTGTAACATTTTCATTAACAATCAGACAAAATCTGAATCATGGTTGAACCTAGTTAACAAAAAAAAAAGCATTCTCATTTCTTGAATGTCCTAACAAACAATGACTCAGCTGATACGACATTCGTTTATTTTCGTCTTCTTTTCACCAGTCATCAATTTTCACCAGGTGTTTGCCACAAGTGACACACGCTTGCACAATCAATGTCTTTTTCGATTCATGACGACCTAGGAAGATGTTCTGGTAGTAGTGTTGTGGCGAAACTTCGCCGCAAAGTTGTAGTGACCGGTTTGTCTGGAAGTAAGACACGGAACACAGAAGGTATATTCAAAATAGTGCATTAGAATAACAAGAACATATGTACAAGGTAAGTGTTAATAATCAGTAAATAGAAATAAGTAAGTCCGAACGGTACAGTTACGCTGCTTATTGACTGAATCATAGCTGGCTTTAACTGTGTACTAGCTGCCTTCACCTGCCTCCCAGAATTCATGCAGGTAATTATATATATAGCAAGAGGAAGAGTCCATTCCTCGTAGGAGGGCACCATAATAAGTAGGTTCCCGTTTCTTTCTGTGGTAGATTGGTTGCTAACCAAGGCTATAGGACCCATTCTGATATTCTACCCATAGCTTGGAGAAGAGATGGACTCATGCCTTTCCCAAGCGTGTTAATGTCACGAACATGATTGGAAATCGAGCTCTCCGATTTCTCATTCCTCGACGATAGCATTAGACACCTTATTACTTGGAGGTTCAAAACATTCTTATGATCTAAAAATATTTATTTGTATTTATTTCTGAGATGAGCAATTTTCAATAATCTTGGAACTTTTTTGAATTATTGTTCTCATCTTAGTTGTTATAAATGTTATAATAGACAAAACGTACCCTCTGGTCATCATCAGGAGTCCATTGATTGACTATGGATTAGATGCTAGATTTGGTTCGTCACTACTAGATCCAAGGATTGAACTCATGTCCAATAGATGATACTAACACATCTTTAACCAACTACTATATGTTAGTGGCACGAACCCACTAACATAATCCAGTTGTCAAAAACCATCTAACACTGAATGTAAAAGGTTCCAAAAATACACCACAAAATACTTCGGGGTGGTGGCGTAGTGGATATATTTCGCAATAATCAACAAGATAATCCATATCAGCCAATCAATGGACGCCTGATGATGGCCAGAGGGTACTTGGTGGAAACGTTGTGTCTATTATAACATCTATATCAACTAAGATGAGAACAATAGTTCGAATAGTTAAAAATATTTTCTGGCTTTACATGACCAGAAAAAGTTGATAAGCCATAAGGTTAATAAGCCACACACACACACACACACACACACACACACACACACACACACACACACACACACACACTTATATATATATGTATATATAATATGCTGAGGTTAAGTATTGCAACTGTTTACACTATGTAAATTGTTCGAATTGTTGTCCTCATGTTTATTATTGCGCTATTCCCAACATTTCGGCTATTGTACGCTCCGGCCTTGTTCATGTGATATATGTTACGTTGAGTTATTACAGGGAAGTAACTCAGATGTCCAGGCATGGCACGTGGAACTAGAACAACCTACCCCTGTGGAATAAAGGGATCGGTTCGAAATTTCAATGTATATCACCTGACGAAGGCCGGAGCGTACAACGACAGAAACGTAGTGGATATGACAAATATGATGAGGACAACAGCATGAACAGTATAAATAGTGTTAAAAAAAGCACTCGTCCAAAACTAACACTTCATTTGCACTGAGCTCACAAATACTGGTTACGCCCTTCCCAGAATATAAATGTTTTTACATTGTGTTGAATAGAAAAAAATAATAATAATAAATAGAAACGCTGGGAATATTTGCATCCCAGCAATATTTATCAGTTTGATTTGTGGGTGAAATGGTTGCAGATTTCCCACGAAAGCCAGTGGTCTTTGTTTGAACCCTGATAAACAACACATATGCTTACGTTGATTTACAGGATAGGTTATCGGACCATCCCCAGTTGGAAAATTAGCGGATCACAATTGTCTGTATTATATTTTGAACAGGACTCAGTTCAGCAAAGACCAAACTGTCCAATTCGTTTTCTTTCTTTCTTTCTTTCTTTCTTTCTTTCTTTCTTTCTTTCACCATACGTGCTTCTATCTTTCATAATTTTTCTTCTTTTCATATTTCTTTTTTCATTTTATGTTTTTCTTTCTTTCTTTTCCACCACTTTTACGCCTTTTTCTTTCACGATTTTTCTTTTAATTTTCTTCTTTCGCTTCTTTTCTTTCAATGCTCTTTTCTTCATTTTTTTAAATGTTTTCTTTCACTATTTTATATGCACTTTCTTGTACAAATTTTCTTTCATTTTTTTCATCCTTATATGCGTATTTCGTTCTTTGTTTCTCATTTTCTCTACTTTATACGTCTTTTTCTTTCACAATTTTTCTTTTAATGTTCTATATTTTTCTTTCTTTTTTAATACTTCATTCACGTTTTTCATTCTTTCTTTTAATTTAAAAAAATATTTTTACGTATCCTTTCTTTCTATGTTTATTTCAATATAGCACCCTTCTTTCTTTCTTTCTTTCTTTCATTTTTTCACTATGCATTCTATCTTTCACGAATTTTTCTTTCAATATTTCTTTCTTTTTTTCTTTCTTTCTCCCCATTTTATGTGTATTGTTTTTCTTTTATTGTTTTATGCTTTTCTTTCTTTCTCTCTTTCTTTCTTTCTTTACGGTCTTATTTTCTTCGTTCACGATTTTTCTTTCAATTTTATTCTTCTTTACAATTTCTTTTTCTTTCAATGCTTTTTTATTTATTTATTTATTTATTCTTTCTGTTTCTACTTTATGTGTAATTTTTTTTGTTTCTTTGTTTTAATGTTTTGTACTTTCCTTTTTATTTTTACTCTTTTTTATTTGTCTACTTTCTTACAAAATCTTTCTATCCTTTAATATTCTTTTTTTTTCTTTCTTTCTCATCATTTTATGCTTACTTTTCCTTTCAAGATTTTTCTTTCAACATTTATGCTGTTACTTTCTTCTTTTTCATTCTTTCTTTCACTATTTGATGTACTTATTTTCTTTCTCTGGGTTTACTTTTTTTTTCAATTGGAGTAGATAGACTAAACTATCGCCCGGTTCACACTCCACCCACGTCTATTGAACAGGGGAAGAGGCTCATCCCTTGTTTCCTGTTTAGCATGTGGTTTCCGGTTTTCTTTTTTCCAATCCTTTCACTCTTTTCTTTTTTTTTTTCAATTGGAGTAGATAGACTAAACTATCGCCCGGTTCACACTCCCCCCACGTCTATTGAACAGGGGAAGAGGCTCATCCCTTGTTTCCTGCTTAGCATGTAGTTTCCGGCTTTCTCTTTTCCAATCGTTTCACTCTTACGTAGCCCCCTGTACATCAGTGGCGTTACCGCCTTGCTCGGGGTGATATGATTAAAAAAAAAATTACGACCCTATTCCGTTGAAACACCAGTTTTCGTACTATCACCATAGTTAAGCAACGTGAACCCAAGTTACTACCAAGACGGGTGATCGATTGTGAATACTCTGTGCTGTAATATTAGATGAGCGGTTGATGTAAGGGATAACAGCTCGGAATTGGAAAATGGAGAATCGAGTTCATATCTTTCTATCTATCTATATGAGTCTTTTAATTATTGATGTGGAGCCAAAAGTGGGTCCACGGAAATATAACACGGAACACGAGGTGGAGGTTAAAGAAAGATGTATTTACAGGAAAGGTTAAAAAGAAGAAGGTACAAATAAGCAGAGCTTACGAATCCAGTATAGTCCTTGGTAGTCGACTGCGGTCATGCGCACAGTGCTACTGTCTGTTTCCGCACTACTGCCATCACACACATATTAATATACCAGTGGGTGAGTCCATGTTGAGGTGAGTCTGGGTTCCACAACAATTATCTATCTATCTATCTATTTATCTAAATCAGTCTTTTAATTATCTATCTATCTATCTATCTATCTATCTATCTATCTATCTATCTATCTATCTATCTATCTAAATCAAAGTCTTTTAATTATCTATCTATCTATCTATCTATCTATCTATCTATCTATCTATCTATCTAAATCAGTCTTTTAATTATCTATCTATCTATCTATCTATCTATCTATCTATCTATCTATCTATCTATCTATATATCTATCTATCTATCTATCTATCTATCTATCTATCTATCTATCTAAATCAGTCTTTTAATTATCTATCTATCTATCTATCTATCTATCTATCTATCTATCTATCTATCTATCTATCTATCTATCTATCTATCTATCTAAATCAGTCTTTTAATTATCTATCTATCTATCTATCTATCTATCTATCTATCTATCTATCTATCTATCTATCTAAATCAGTCTTTTAATTATCTATCTATCTATCTATCTATCTATCTATCTATCTATCTAAATCAGTCTTTTAATTATCTATCTATCTATCTATCTATCTATCTATCTATCTATCTATCTATCTATCTATCTATCTAAATCAGTCTTTTAATTATCTATCTATCTATCTATCTATCTATCTATCTATCTATCTAAATCAGTCTTTTAATTATCTATCTATCTATCTATCTATCTATCTATCTATCTATCTATCTATCTATCTAAATCAGTCTTTTAATTATCTATCTATCTATCTATCTATCTATCTATCTATCTATCTATCTATCTATCTATCTAAATCAGTCTTTTAATTATCTATCTATCTATCTATCTATCTATCTATCTATCTATCTATCTATCTAAATCAGTCTTTTAATTATCTATCTATCTATCTATCTATCTATCTATCTATCTATCTATCTATCTATCTGTATAAATCAGTCTTTTAATTATCTATCTATCTATCTATCTATCTATCTATCTATCTATCTATCTATCTATCTATCTATCTATCTATCTATCTAAATCAGTCTTTTAATTATCTATCTATCTATCTATCTATCTATCTATCTATCTATCTATCTATCTATCTAAATCAGTCTTTTAATTATCTATCTATCTATCTATCTATCTATCTATCTATCTATCTATCTAAATCAGTCTTTTAATTCTATCTATCTATCTATCTATCTATCTATCTATCTATCTATCTATCTATCTAAATCAGTCTTTAATTATCTATCTATCTATCTATCTATCTATCTATCTATCTATCTATCTATCTATCTATCTAAATCAGTCTTTTAATTATCTATCTATCTATCTATCTATCTATCTATCTATCTAAATCAGTCTTTTAATTATCTATCTAAATATCTATCTATCTATCTATCTATCTATCTATCTATCTATCTATCTATCTATCTATCTGTCTGTCTATCTATCTATCTATCTATCTATCTATCTATCTATCTATCTATCTATCTATCTAAATAAGTCTTTTAATTATCTATCTATCTATCTATCTATCTATCTATCTATCTATCTATCTATCTATCTATCTAAATCAGTCTTTTATCTATCTATCTATCTATCTATCTATCTATCTATCTATCTATCTATCTATCTATCTATCTGGAGTTGTGGTTTCAGGAGACGATAAAGTAAAATTGAAAGCATTAAAAGCTGAAAATGTGCATGGATCTTTCCAGAATACTGAATCTATTTTGAAACATGAAAATGACTGTTGTACATATCATAATCAGCACACACGGAATAACGCGGAAGAGAATTGCGACGAGGCTGTAAACAACTGTAAACTGAAGGAAGAATTTAAACCATCTAGACGACAGTATTGTGGTGGATAGGAAATTAAGAATTAAAAGCAACCTTCTTTTTCACTTTTACAAAAATTCACAATGACGTGTGAAATCCCGGTTTTGCCTAATAGAAAAAGGATTGACCATGTGCTTAAAGAAAAAGTCGAAACTGGATTTCACGAGTAGATATTAAATTGATTTTCTGACTAATAGAAGCGATTTGCAAGACTTGAAAAGAGTTAGCGATGCAGTGCGAAAAATCTAAATGACTATAAAAGGCTTCGGTCAGCGTCAGTCAGACAGTCAGATGGAAGCATCGAGACGACACACTAAAATGTAACGGGAGAAAGTTCAATCGACCCGGACATAAGTTCGCGTCGCACATTGTTTTCTTTTTCCTTCTTTCTCGTGTGTCGATTCCTTTTACTTCTTCTCTATTCAAAGACATTCCTACCAAACAAACGCCCATACATACATACATACATACATACATACATACATACGCATAAACACTTTCCAACAAATTACTACTATGAACATTTCAACGACTCATGATACCCTTAACTTTCTCATAGAACATTAATTTTTACCAATTCTTCTTACTGATTTCTTTTAATAAATTTCAATTTTAACATGAAAAATGTATATTTTTATTCTTCCACTATTTCACACTATTCCACAGTAATCCACACATTCCAACCTCCAACCTGACAACAACCTACCGATAAAAACCTTCTGAAAATAACGAATAAATCCTAAACTGTAGGGTATTCGGTCATGTATAACACAAGGACGAATCAATAAACATTAACCATATTTCTATAGCTACAATTTCTCTCATTTAGAAAATTGAGGATCAAACTGGTGTATTGAGAAGACTTTCTGTTACTCGATCTCATCATTTTAATTTCCGAACCATGGAAGCCGTGGAATTGATATCGGTTCAGTGTATTAAGCTAAGAAAGCCTTCATTACAAGGAGAAATTAATCAGCAAGAAATTATACAATTGTTCCTCCTCTGGCATGAAAGAAACGATGAGTTCGGGTTGGAAAGTGGGCTTGATTTTGAAAAAAAAAACCAAAAAAAAAAACGGGAAATGCAATAGATGGAATGTTCTGACTATAACAACCAAGATAGAGACTCTCATCAGAATCGAACAATGCATATTGATCATTTCGGGCTTTTGTGGGTATGCGAATAATAATATTAATAATAATAATAATAATAATAACGTTGGAAAATAATAATAATAACTTTAAAAAATACGTAAACACACACTGCTATGAATATCATCCAGCTCCGGTTACAGAAATAGAAGATGTCACGATTTACACAGACAGGAAAATTGAAGCAAATAGGCCGGACATTATTGTTAAAAACCAAAAAGAAAAAAACTTGCTTATTAATTGATATAGCTTGTCCAGCGGATTGTAACATAGCAACCAAGAAATTTTAAAAACTGTCAAAATATAAAGACCTGAAAATTGAAATAGAAAAAATGTGGAAATTGAAATCAAGAATCGTACAAGTGATAGTAGGTGCACTTGGAATGATAAAAAATGGAATAAAACAACACATTGAAAACATCCTGGAAATCCTAGCTCAAGAGATATAGTACAGCCCACACGCTATATATATATATATTTCAAGAATATTCTGTTGAGGTCGAATATAAAGCTCAATGATTTACTTAATAATTGTTCAAATCCTCCTACTACTTCTTGAAATATATATATATATTTATTTATTTATTTATTTACCAAGATGTTTTGAAAAAAGAAATTTTAAAGTTATTTCCTTCATTTGCGAATAAGTAAAAGAACGTTTCATTAAAAACAAAAAAAAAAAAAAAAAAAAATAACAATACAAAATTTTTAACCAGAATTTCGAACGCTCTAGAAAAGATTAAAAATTAATAAAAATACTTTGGTCTTTCCTCCTAATAAACATTTTGATGATGAAACTTTGTTTTTATTAACTTTGTTTTTTTTTTTCATTATGCTGTGAAGTTTCTTTTCAGTAAAAAAAAAAAAAAGATACTTATCTCAACCATTTTTTTTTTTTTTTTAAATGATTAGTGGAAAATATCATGAAGTCATTTCTGACCTTAGATCTTTGGTTGGGACCCGGAAGGAAATGCGTATACTACAGAAATCAATGAGAAAAAAATCCTTAAAGTAAAATAGAATACTGAGAATACTAAAGAAAATTTTAGTAGACTTGCTATCACTTGTTCTCAAGTAATACCACCAGGTACATGTCGCATGAAAATTTAACAGGTAATAATAATAACTAATAGCAACAACAGTAATAATAAAAGCTGCTATCGTGAAGTCTCATTTAGATAAAAACGTTCGATAAACGCTCAACGAAGCAAGTTTTCAAATTATAAAATTTTAAAAATGAATCACAATTTTTCAAAATTATTATCGTATGTATATTTGTGAAGTCTTGATATTTTTCGCATACAAAGAAGAAGAAGAAGAAGAAGAAGAAGAAGAAGAAGAAGAAGAAGAAGAAGAAAATAATTGCATTTGAAAAAAATGCAACTGGTGTTTATATTCCCAATTTTTTCTACTTCTAACTTTCGGTGAAAATATAAAGAGCGTTTCTTATCAAATTTATCATTCCCAACTGTCAACCTTACATAAATTTCTTGTTTTTTTTTTCAAATATTTCTTTTATTTTTAAATTGCGGCAATAATTTTAGAGGTTGCTCCTCTAAAAACGCATAAAATGTATTGAAAAAGTAAAATAAAAAACAACACCATTAAACCAATTCTTAGAAACCAACATATACATATAAACACACACACACACACACATACACACACACACACACACACACATATATATATATATATATATATATATATATATATATATAGAGAGAGAGAGAGAGAGAGAGAGAGACATAAAGGCAGATGAAAGAAATTCGAGAGATAAAAAATAACCAAAATAAGAATATTGATAATAAGACTAATTTATTATTGATTGTATATTAGTTTATCCTTGACGAAATCGAAGTAAAGTATGAAGTGTGAAAAATAAAATATATTAAAAATCGGTCAGAATTTTCGGACAAGTCTCTGTCCTTTCTCGGTAAGAAATTAAAAATGAAGTTATATATATATAAGTCAGAAAAAAGAAAAAGATTCTGTATAATATATTTGAAGTTTTGACGGAAAAAAGTGACTGTTATTGATTGATGAGATCCGTGTAAATTTTGTTGAAGAGAGAAAACGTTTTCAGTTACGGCTACCTGGGCAGGTAAAATAATTATGGGAGAGTGGTTTCGGACAATTAAATTTGTTATATGTTACGTTAGGAAACAAGAATTTGACCAGACCCAGGCAGAAGACTAAAGTGAAAATAAAAGCAGTCTCAGCTGATATTGTTTTTTGCCGTCACACTACCCACATCTCTACCCCCGTCCCAACAAAACCAAAACATCGAAACATAAAAAGTCAGAACATAGTTAAATTAAATGAATATTCTATCTTTTTTTTACAAATAAAAAAAAATGATATTAAAAGAAAAATGAACAACTTACCAATTCCTGTTGCTATCAACAACCGACAATGTTTATCGAAGTATTTTATTTTAATGAATGAAAACTTCCTGGTTCGGGCCGCCGATAAATCCAAAAATGTGACGCTTGTATGACGTCAGTACTTTTGTAACGCCCATTTCAAATAATTAGCAGAAAGAACAACCTTGACCGACCTTGAGTGACCTAAACCTTCACTTAAAAGTGGATTCCCAGAACACAAAGTACAGTCACGTATCAACATTCGATCAATGCAAATCCTCCTCACGACATTCTATGTCGTTACGTTAAAAATACATAAAAGCGAGTTTATTGGATTGAGAGATATTTTTGTCAAAATCCGTTGAAGACGTTTCGCATCTTGTAAAAGGGACTAATTCAAAATTAATATGGTTTTTCTTTTATTTTTTCACGAAGGAAAGTTGGTTACTATGGTTACTCATATGACGTGTTTTACACAGAGTGTAAAATAGTAAATAGTTTTTCACGTGTTATTATTGTTTGTTTGTTTTTAACGAATGGACGGACTTGTGCACAACTACCGTTTATCAGGCTCGCCGAGGAACTAACAAATGTAAACATCAATTTTTAACCCTCTTAACTCTGGAACACTAACCATTAATTAAAGTCACATCACTGCCAACCATGGGTATATCATACCCGATTTTGAAAATATCAAAAAAAAAAAAAAAAAAAAAAAAAAAAAATTAAATATAAAGCTTTATTTAAAATAGTTTTTACATGCAGACATTTCAAAATTTGTACTTTGAGTTAAAATTAATAGGAACTGAAAAACATTATTTAGGTAAAAAAATCAGGTACTGAAAATTTAATTAAATTGAAATTAAAATGGCGTCGTTTGCACTGGGTACTATTTATTTTTATAATCATATCGCCCTAAGTAAGGCATTTTACTGCCATGGTTTTGCAGGGGGTTACATAGAAGGAAAGTTATGAGAGAGAGAGAGAGAGAGAGAGAGAGAGAGAGAGAGAGTAAGTGGGTCAGAGAAGAATGAGAATACTGATGAGAGTGTGTTATATATCGCCGTACGACGACAAAACAACAAACACGCATATATAAAAATATAAGGTTATATTTTTATTAATGACGACGAACCGTGTGGAATAGAGAACGGAAGGGTGAGAGCGCACATAGAATGGGTTGACGGGAGTGTAGTTTTTGCCTGTGGTGTTTCTCTGCTTCCACTGGCCGTTCTCTGCTGGCGAATCCGTGTGTCGAGGTCTTTATATAGTCTTCTAGAACCGGGACTTTCCTTCCGGTTTTGCCTCGCCCACGCAACGCCCACGTAATTCCCAGAGACACCTGTTCTGTTTGCCTCCGTAGTCATTTCCGCCGCTGTCGGAAATAAGGTCAAACGACATCCGCTCCGGCCTCGACAGGATGTATTTCACAAACACCCGCCCTGCCGCTCGCCGACCCCTCCACCGACGGGAAACACCATCGCTTGCATCACTTCCTCGGGTGGGGCCAGATTGTTATATTACAAGTGGAGTGAACGAAGAAAGGCGCATGAGAGAGAGGATGTAGGTTAGTGAGATAGAAGATGACTATTGACTTTACATTTAAATTCTTGGAGATTGTAGCTGTCTGGGAAGCAAGGAAATGGAAGGGAATTCCACAGTTTGGAAAAGCGAGAAAAGAAGCTAATAGAGTAGGATTTGCGTTTACATTTTATTGATTTTGCAGTTAAAGAGTGGGACCTAATTTCTAATCTTGTAGCTCGAGTAAATTCGTATATAGGAGGCACCAGTGAGCTAAGTTCATCGATACCCATGGTTAGTGTTCTCAGGTTAAGAAAAAGCGGGAGTTAATAATCGGCTATATCCTAAGCGGGAGATAGTGATTTACGAAACATACTCTTCATGCAGAACAAGACCGAAGTATGAACCACTCAGTGAGGATCAAACTCAGATCTAGAGATACAAGTTTGCTAACCATTGTAATGGTTAGCAAGCTTTACACCATCCGAAGTGCCCTTTCCAGAGGCTGAGAGCCAAACATTTTTTCTATTCTCTCGCATTTCTTGCTTGTGGAACTCTTTTTCGGCGAGAGTCCCCCCCATATACCTAATATTAATTAAATTCAGGAGTCATTGGGGAATGTTAATTAGAGATACAAGTCTATCATGCTATTTAATCCATAATCCAGCCAACTTTAATCTGCAAAAAATCAAATGCTATGTCAATCGCTATCTACTGTCCTCCTCTTTTCTCTTCTCGTTCATTATTAATGTTTTTGTTGTTCGTAATGCATTCCTACCTTGTAAACTTTTGTTTTCTTAGCGGCTTTAATGCCTTGCAGCGGGTGATACCGATAAAAAAATACAAGAATAATTGCATTATCGACAGTTTATTTATTTTTAATTTTAAACGAAACGGTTAAATTAAGCAACATTTGTAACAACAGAGTTACATTTGCGAAACAACCACGTCAAAATTAATATCATGCCCAAACAACAAGAACAACAGTAATAATAATTGTAATAAAATAATGCGGATGTGCATTGTGTGCAGTGGATATCGACTCAGACCGACAAATCGAGGTGCCGAGTTCGAATTCCAGTTAAATTCCTTGCATTTACTTACGCACAAATACCCTTGGAAAAGGTATTAATCCGTCTCTTTCCTCCAGTTATGGGTTAAATTGGGTTCTATAGCCTTGGCTGGCAACTAGTCTACCGCAGAAAACAATGGCAACCTACTGCGGGATAATCTTCTGTCTAGTCAGTCATGTTCCTTTCAAGACATGATCACCCAAATTACGTATTACGTATGGTACTTAACTGAATAAAGATAATACAAAGTTAACCCTAAAATCGCCATTGAAAATTTAGTTTAATCCTTTATTTAGTAAACTTTCACTAAGCTTTTCTTGGTGAAATCGACAGAAAAATCAGCAATATTATTGATCCTGATCTGGCGTCTCAGCTTCAGTCACTTTTTTACCGTCGTAAGGTTGCCACTCTCAGTCTTTTCTATGAGTACTTTCGCGATAATTGTTCGGATGAGCACTTCGCTATGGTACACAGACTTTATGAGTTTAAACGCAGTACTAGAACGGCGTCTTGATCGTATCAATTTACCGTTGAGCTGGCTAGATGTAACCGTAAGTTCTATGCTGACAGTTTCTTCTCTCGCTTGTGAAACTCCTTTCCGCTATCATGCTTTCCAGCCAACAAAAAATTAAATACAATGCCAATCGCTAACTGCTGTCCTCCTGATTACGTTTTTTCTTTCTGCTCATTATTAATGTTTCTGTTCCTGATTCTTCCACACTCTGTAAACACTTGTGTCTTAGTGGCTTTACTGCCTTGCATAGGGTGATACCGATTCTTTTTATAAAAAAGGCGTACCTGGTAAACGATATGTCGGATGTAACTACGTTTTTCTAGTCCAAACGTATCACTAAAAACCTCAGCCAAAAATTTGCTGTTAAGAAAGAAAATAAAGTAAAGCACCGATTTAACGGACTGATAATGAGAACCAAAGTCCGTTAAATCCGGAAGTAATTTCTTAAAATCACCTTTAATGTAAAAAAAAAAAACCCCAAAAAAACAAAAAAACCCAGCCTTGATACTATATAAAGTAAAGCACAGTATAAGAGTATTACATTCTAATAAAGAATCTCTTTTAAAATATACAACACAATTTAACTATATATTTATCGGTACGCATCCTTATCGTCTTTACTTGGGATAACTACATATTTCGTCGTTATTGCAACAGGAGGTATCACTTAATGTCTGTAAGCGAACGTGCTTTGTGTTGATATCATTAGTAAGTTGGGATGATCAGACGGCTTATACATTGCTTTTCATTTCATTTCGTGTTAGTTTTCTTTGGATATTTACATTTTTAAAAAATGGTATTTATTTTAAGATTGTAGGCTATCATATCTTTCCACAAATTTTTTGAACCCAAATTCTCTTCGACTAGCTGCTAGTGAAAGCTAGAGAGCACAATCTACCCATACTTTCCAATAGAGTGAAGAAATAGATTAATGTTTTTCTCAAGGGTGTTAGTGCGAAAGTAAATGTATTAGATTTGACAGGAATTGATACAGCTTGTTTTTTCGATCGCGTCTTCTTTCAAAATATAGGCAACCATATTTTTTCACAGATTCTTGGAAAATATCATTATCAAGATAGCGGAGTAGTCTCTTGTTGTCTTCTTGACAGTTTCGAAATCAGAATTCTCCATCGCCTCGATTGGCTACTACCCAAGGCTAGAGATCCCTGTCTATTCTCCTATATATTTCATTAGTTTTGAATGAGGTGAATAAATAGATTCGTGCCTTTCCCAAGAGTCTTTCTGCGAAAGTAAACTTGACTGGAATTTATTGTTTTTTTTAATGGTATGTACTTTCATAAAGTATGCGATCATGTCTCTCCACAGATTCCTGAATACCTTGGGAAAATAATGGAAAAGTTTTCCGTTGTCTTCTTTACAGTTTAAAATCCAGAGTTGTCGATATCTTCGATTGACTGATATCCAAGGTTAGAGATACCAGTCTATCCTGCTATTTAATCCATAGTTGCTGATAGAGGAAGGATTTTAGTCCGAAAGTGATACCAGTCGGCTCGGTCTGAATTTGAACTCGGCTAGCCGATTTTATATGTAAGGGGCTGGTGGCTACTCTACTAAGTAGGTGGAGGTACAGTGAAGTAATGGAATTGGGAATTTTCAAACCACTCACACTGGGTCGTGGGTAATAAATACAACCTATGATATCCAACCTTTCTCTTCATACTATGATATCCTTAATATATATTGTTTATAAAACGGATTTAAAGTTATCTCAATAAAAAATGACATAGTTTTATTGTATTTTTGTTTTCACAATTCCGAGCATATTTTCTGAAAAAGGGCTCATTTAGAAAACAAAAACAAAAAAAAAGATAGTTAATTAACATTCCCCAATGACTCCTGAATTTAATTAATATTAGGTATATGGGGGGGGGGGACTCTCGCGAATTTCTAGACATTTAAAGAAATTAATTCGTGGATGGGGGTAACATATGTAAAAAAATACTAAGATTTTCTAAAAATAATTATTTCAAAAATGATTTCTGTCATTTGCGAATAAGTCCTACAATTTTCATCAAAGTCCGATATTGTTTGATTTTTGCAAGAATTTCCAACCGACAAAAAAGTGACTTGCGTAATATTACGTTTGCGGTAAAAATTGCGTCACTAACGGACGAAAAAAAAAAACAAGATTTTCTATCAGAATTTTAAACGTGTTAGAAAAAATTAAAAATTTTAAAAATAATTAAAAAGTACTTTGATCTATTTTCTTAATATAACATAAACATTTTGCCGGTAAAACTTTCTTTTTATTTAGTTTGAGGCCTTTTTCTTCCTACTGTGCTGTTTTTTCAGCGATATAGTGGAAATACCTTACTAAACGTATACCAAGCAAAATGTACAGTTTGCAAAGAGTTTCAGGGTACTATCGAACTGGTTATAGAGATTTTCTAAGCGTATCTTAGATGTGGCACAAGGCTGAAATCATGGTATATACTTTCAGAACGTAAGCAATCATGTCTATTCACGAATTCCTGAGAACATTCATGACGCCTTGGGAAAGACGATGGTGTAGTTTCTCGTCGCCTTCTTTACAGTTTTAAATGCAGAGTTGTCGATCTCTTCGGCTGGCCTCTACCCAAGGCTAGATATCCCAGTCTACCCTGCTATTTAATCCATAGTTGGTAATGTAGACAAGAGTTAGATCCATGCCTTTCTCAAGGGTCTAGGCCTGAATTTCGTTTTTATTTCCGTTAGGATTGCATAGATTATAATTCTAGTTAACTGATGCAAACATGATAACAAAAGCAATTATGAAATTTATTTAAAGTTAACAGTCATATTTAGATGGTACGTGGCAACGAACATGTAATATTATGTTAACCTTTGAAGCCGGAGTTCATTGGATCTTAAGTAGTTTTGGCAGTGACCCAACATTATGGCTAAAAACTAGCTATCTCCTCAGAAAATACATTTGTTTTTGGCATAGGAATGCAAATACCTGACCTTAGCCTAAGCAGGGATATTATTTTCACAATTCGACGAGACCCAAGGCACGGATACATTTTGTTTTTTCCAAATTCGGCTTGTGATAAGGTCTGTTAAATCCAAAATGTGTTATGCAGGAGTTCGTTAAATCGAATGTATTCATTAAACATAACTCATAGACTGGTGGGAAGGACGAAGGTATGTGTCGGTGTTGCTTTTACACAAAGTAAACACAGGTTAATCACGCAAACAGCTGTACATCCTAAAGAATCCGATTAAGAACAAGCTGGCTAAAGTAACAATAATCTATTAAACTAGCTTGGTAGGCATTATTCCACAGCGAAGTACTACCTCTACTGCTTATAGTATATCGTATCATTTTAGGCAGAAAACACCACCGAAAGCAGTAAACCCACTATAATACAAGGGGTTATACTTAATGTGAGAGAATTAAAGAACAGGACAGAAATATTAATAAGTACTAAGGCACAAGGGGTTATACTTAATATGAGAAAATTAAAGAACAGGACAGTAACATTATTAAGTACTAAGACACAAGGGGTTATACTTAATGTGAGAGAATTAAAGAACAGGACGGAAATATTAATAAGTACTTAGACACAAGGGGTTATACTTAATGTGAGAGAATTAAAGAACAGGACAGAAATATTAATAAGTACTAAGGCACAAGGGGTTATACTTAATGTGAGAAAATTAAAGAACAGGACAGAAATATTAATAAGTACTAAGGCACAAGGGGTTATACTTAATATGAGAAAATTAAAGAACAGGACAGTAACATTATTAAGTACTAAGACACAAGGGGTTATACTTAATGTGAGAGAATTAAAGAACAGGACAGTAGCATTATTAAGTACTGAGAACAATAGAAAAATATCCAGGAAGATAATAGGTCAATTTAGATTTATGAGTGTATGCACACTACCGGCCATAATTATTAGGCCACCCCAGTTTTTTTTAAAATGATGTGTTTCATGCTATTTTCAGTATTTATTGTCAAGTGGATAATTTTAAATGAAAATGAAATGAAATGGTTCTGTTGTCATTATTACTCTGCAAAATTTTACAAGGCAGCCAGGAAGCCTTTGCTTTGGCCAGCCAATAAGAAGAAGAGACTAGCCTGGGGAAGAGAGCACAAAAACTGGACACCAGAACAGTTCATTTGATGCACATGTTATTGTGCAGTGTTAACATAAGAACCATTCTATTTTCATTTAGAATTATCCAATTGGCAATAAATACTAAAAAGACTATGAAATACATCATTTTCTTAAAAAAACTGCGGTAGCCTAGTAATCATGCCTGGTTGTGTATATATAGTTATTTAACATGTTCATTTCGATGTTTGATTTAATTTAAAATACAGGGTGTCCCAGAAGACGCGCACGATATACTAATTTTAATTTTTTCTGTTTCAGATTTGATCTGATATGGGTGAGAAACTAAAACTACAAGAAAGAGTTAAATTTTTTTATGTTTGGAAAAGATGGAGCAACATACCGCTCTGTAACTCAAAAATTCAACCGCAATCATCCTGAGCGAGAAAAACCATTGAGCCATATCACTCTCTGTAGTTTGATCAAAAGCTTTCAAGAAACTGGATCAGTTGTCAGCCATGAGAGATATGGTCGATGAAAGAGTGCAACTGATGAAGAAAAATCCAACATGTTTCTGGCGAATGTCGCTAGAAGCCCCGTGAAATCAGTAAGGAAAATAAGCCAGGAGTTAACGATTAGCAAATCATCAATACATCGTATTCTCAAAACCCAGAAAGAGAACTGATGCATGTCTTAATGCAGAGGGTGAACAATTTGAGCGTCTGTTATGATTATGATCAATAAAATTGATATTCATATGTATTTTTATAAAAAAATCAGGATGGTGCGCGACTTTTGGGACACCCTGTATATAAGAAAACACATTTGTGTATATTTCTGAGATGAGGCAGTATTTACAGGATTTACATTGTTTGGATTATTGTCCTCATCTTTGTTGCCATTTGTACGACGTTTCGGCCGTTGTACGCTCCGGCTTTCTTCAGGTGTTAAGAATTTCGAACCGAACCCTTTGTTACAATTACTGGGTTATATTATTCTCATCCCTTGCATAGTAGTGTCTCTTTTGGAAGTCATAAGTTATTTACTTCTAACCCTGCAAGTTACTTGTTCACCACTGCTGTAGCCTGGTATTGAACTCAAAACTTAAGAACACATGGCCCAGTGGATATAAACATTGGTTAGTTCCTGTGACTTGACCCGAAGAGTTGTGAGTTCAGTACCAGGCTACAGTAGTGGTGAACAAGTAACTTGCAGGGTTAGAGGGAGATAACTCATGACTATCCAAAAGAGGTACCACTACGCAAAGGATGAGAATGATATATCCCGGTGATTGTAATAAAGGGTTCGGTTCGAAATTCCAAGCACCTGAAGAAGGCCGGAGAGTACAACGGCCGAAACGTCGTAAATATGGCCACAAAGATGAGGACAATAGTCCGAATAATGTAAACACTGTAAATACTACCTCATCTCAGAAATATAGACAAATAGAATGATCTATTATTAAACGTCGTACAAATGGCAACAAAGATGAGGACAATAATCAGAATAATCTAAATACTGTAAGAAAACACATACTTCATTACTTACTTTATTTAACATCTCGCCTGTCCAGCAAAAATCAAGGAGCATAGCAGAACTTCACTTAGCTTTATAACGATTTTCCATCTTGGCAATATCTTGGTGGGAACCTTTCAATATTTTTGTCGCTGACTTTCCGGAAAGTAGAGAAGATGTGAGGGAAAACCATAAACCTTTAGTGACATACTGAATACTACATTTTTATATGGTTCAATCATATTTTGAAATAGTATTTCGTAATTTGGCGCTTTGTGTCTTCCAGAGAGAAAATTATCATTGAATCTTTTCCAAACCTTTAACTCCAATTTACTTAATGTTACTTCAAATTTATTGTTTCTCATCGCATCATGTTGAAATTGCAACCCACAAAGATTCTTTCTTTAATTTTAGCATTACTCAGCCTAAGAAATTTCGTTTTTCATTATAAACATGAAGGGTTATCGTGTTTCATTAAGTTCGATTTTATATGAAGTGGTGGCAAGTTTATAATTTCTTAGCCATTAAGGGTTCACGTACAACATTATGTGAATCAATTTTTGACTCTTTTCTTAATGGACATTTTCTTAATGTGTATGTAGTATTCATCTCGAGATCGGATGTGCTATAAACACACGCAAAAAAACAAAAACAAAAAACAAAAACAACATAAATTTCGTATAGCCTGCCTACAATTCATTCAGAATAGAGACTAACTTAAGAGCTGCAGGATCTGCACAGATTAACCACTTATGTTCATTGTATTTAATTTAGTTTAAAACAACAAAATGAGCTAAAGAATCCGTTGGCAGTATATTTCCAGTATACAAAAGAGCATTTTTGGTACTATAAAGAAAGTCGTCAATAAAAATTCTCCATTGAGTAGGCTCGTACTGTAAATTTAGTTCTTAAACAAATCCAGGTTATATCATCCTTCTTCGTCTATGTGCCATGTCCCTTCAGGACGTAGCCGATCATGGCCTCCAACATCTCCTTATCCCACAGTAGCTTTTAACATCCTTTCTGTTATTATCCCTCCCAAACCCTGCTCTGCCATCTCTTTGCTCAGGTATTTCAAGTATGTCATGTCTTACTTTCTCCTTGTCTCTATCTGTCGTGTGAGTATCAGATTCTCCAAGCCTTCCTCATTACATGCCACAGAAACTTCAATTACTTTTTATGTTAAGCATAAGTTCCCTTTTCGTTTTCATCCTCTCCAAAACCTCGTCTATGGTATACTCAGCATCCTTCTGTAGAACGACATGTCGGCTGCTTCAAGTCTTTCCTTCATCTTTGATGAGACTGTCTAGTATTCGCTACCATATTGAGGAACACACAGTACATAACATTACAGTACACTTTTCTTTGTTTCCAACCAAATTTTCCTGTCTCTCAATATTCTACCCAACCTTTGGAATGCGTCCATGGCCATGCCAACACGCCTTCAGATCTCAGTGTCGCACTTTCCGTCCTCTGTTAAAACATTTAACAGGTATTCAAATCTCTCTACCTGTTTGATTTTAAATTGTTGTCAAAAGAAAAGTGTTTTTGGAAAGTGTCGCGCGAGTGTGAAACTTTGATAATTCGAACATCTTTCCTTACCAAATTCCTTACCAAATTCCATTCTTTTAGCCTCGAAGCTAGAAGCTCACTCTTCTCTTTTGGCGAGTCTAACAAGATCATTAAGATCATGTTGCGTTAGAGATTTTGGCGCATGGGATTCAAGTTCTGGAGCATAGGTATCGTCTTCTTGTCCAGGATATTCCATTTCTGATTCGTCTAAAACAGACAGGACTATTTCCATGGGTGGTTCAGGTACCGGAGCTTCTTCTGAGTGGAGTACAGTCCGAATAGTAGGATTTAAGAAGATTAGGATATACCACGAATAAAGCCATCTTCGTTGTTATACCTGAAAAAAAAAAAAAAAAAAAAAAGGATGAATATGCATTAACCATAAGTATACTTTAATCTCATTTTGAATGATATTATACAAAATAGTTCTACGTGGTCAGGTATGTCTACTCAGCAAGAATAACACTCAGTGGCGGAATCTTGGGATTCACTCCAGGCCATTGACTCATCAACTGAAAATTCATTCAATTTTTTTTTTTTACCATTTTGGGGAAAGCATGTTGTGAAGCAGATATGTGATACCCATGACTTACCTTGTTTCCCAAATCTGATTTCAAAATATATTTTTAAAGTATTTAAAAAAAATTTTTTTTAACAAGCGGGGTAATATTTCTTTTTATTCTTTAAAAACATTACAGAACCACATACGGAGCAGAATTTTATTTGGACTATTTCTACATTTTCTTCTTGACATTTTAAATTAATTTTTTATATAATCTGAAAATCAGAAATAAAAGTTGAAATTTTGCAAAAACGTGAAATAAATGCCTGACAAAAACAGAAGTCATTTCGTAAAAAATGAATGTTATTGTAGTATCGTATGCAAATTAACAGGCAAGTATAAATAGAAAATTACTAGAGAGATAAGAAACAGAAAACCCTGTCGTCAGAGCGGACACGCAGAGTGGTGCTACGACTACTACTACGAACAAAGAAATGCGAAACATAACAGTTATTCCCATAATCGACACCCAAAGCGACTCTAGAAAACGACATTCTCATCTTTGTAATTGAGAAAAACTGAAATTTTGTTGGACCGTGTAATTATTACAATAACTTGTATTGTCAGTATTTGCATTATTCGGACTATTGTCCTCATCTATATTGCCATTTGTACGACGTTTCAGCCATTGTACGCTTCGGCCTTCTTCAGATGCTAGGAAGTTATTTCCTAGCACCTGAAGAAGGCTGGTGCGTACAACGGCTGAAACGTTGAGAACAATAGTCAGAATAATGTAAATACTGTAAATATTACTTCATCTCAGAAATATAGACAAACTTGTATTGTAAATAAAAATTTAGATATGCGTAATTAACAATAATTTTGTTACCTCGTCATTTTGTATCTTGAACTGCTTTTAAAAGGAACTCAACGAATTTGTTGGTGGTCTTAAAACCGCGTTTATTATCTTTTGCAAAGAAATGTAAAATAAAAACTATATTTATTACGTGTTAACTGCTTCTTATCGTTATAATTAATAAAAACTCTTTTTTTACATACTGAAAATCCAACTTAAAAAAATCAATTCACACCTAAGCAAGGCGATAACGCCACTAAGACGCAATGAGCTACTGAAAATGAATAAATGGTTTTACAATTAGCTGGAAACCCGACAATAGTATAAATTATAGAGTTTAAATGGAGCCGTTAGAAGTATAGATCTGAATTTTATTAAGAAAATAAGGTAATGCGTCAAATTGTCTTTGGCTAAACCTTTTTTACGTGATAATTTTCACACAATACAAGGCTCAAAAGCCACTCAGGATAGTGGGTTACTATGTGGATTTTATGGTTGTAAGTAAAGGCAGGAAGTGAAGTTCATGAGGTTATGCAGAAAAGATAATGGTTAGCCCTCAAATTACAGAGGTCAAAATTGTAGTGATTGGGAAAACATCATGCTGGTTACCTGTTCCATAAAGCAGCAGATGGTAATAATTTTGTTGGCATACGAAATGTTTCAGTGAGCCTGAAAAAATAGTTACTATATAACAGTAGCTCCACAACACGACAAAAGCCAATACTTAATTTTAATTCCTGAATTTCTTGTTGGGTTTGGTTTAAGTAATATTGTATAATGTAATCATGAATTGCTTTTAAAAGTAGCCCAGCAGGTTTATCACTGGTCTAGTAACGCCGGTAATATTATGATGAAAAAATACTAGTAATATATGAAGAATCGATAAGAGATAGAATAATATATTAAACACTAGGAAAACTTGATCTAAATCCACAAAACCAGTATAAAATCTTGATCTGAGTTACCTGCAAATATTTTTCACCCCGAGACAACGAGGAACCCGGTGATGCATGGGTTTTAGTAAAGCAGACTTTCAAGTATTAGTAATCGATTTTTATTATTGATATATTTCTCTTCACACGTGGTTGGAACACGAACATAGCCCCGCTTAAGTAGTTTAGGCGGATGTAGTCATATATCTTTTTCTAAGTGTGAATCTACTAAAAGAAAACGTTAAGCTCGGGCTTACAGAGATCTCTAATAACGACAACAAGATGCTATTCGCTCTAATGGAGTTAAGTCAATAACTGAAATGCATAAAAGTAGTATTTATAATTATTCAGGAGCGATATTTTAATCTCACAGTTAAAAACATAATGTACGAGAATTTAATTTCTCACAAAGAGATTTGATAAGTGTAACTTAGTCTTGACACAAGCTCGAAAACATGGAACACTTAGTACCGATCAAACTCACTATTCAGTTGTAATTGATTTAGATAGACAAATTTGTTGACCATTGCATCATTTCGAAATACCCATAGATATTTCCTAAGCAAATCTAATATGTGATACAAGGTCGAAAGTATGGAGCATTCAGTGAGGATCAAACTTACTGCTCAGTCGTAATTGATCTAGAGAGACAAATTTGTTAACCATTACGCCATTTGGAAGTGCATATAAAGATTTACTAAACGGAACAGAATCGCAGTAAAGAAAATGACCGACAAACATGTTTTGTTCTCAGAAAGACTAAAAAAAAAGACTGAGAACAAAACATGTTTGTCGGTCCTTTTACAAAAATAATAACTTCTCGGAGTGTTGTATTTTAAAAAAGCCATTTTAATATATTGTTCGCTGAATATATTAGTTGAATTTTGGTATACATAATTACTGTGTGCTCTTTAACAACTGTTAACTTATTTTCAAACAAAAATATTCTTGAAGTACAAAAGCATATTAGATACGGCTATATCGTGTTGAATACACCGGTTCCTGACCGATCACCGAAGTTAAGCAACATCGATCCTGGTCAGTACTTAAATGGGTAACCATTTGGAAATACCAGGTGCTGTAAACGTAAGGACCAAGAATGGTCCACCGGTCCCCCAGGTTTGGGAGTTTGGGAGTTTGGGAGTTTGGGAGTTTGGGAGTTTAACCCTGCGCCGTAAAAACAGTTTGTTACAGAAACAGCAACAAAAAGTTGCTACCCTATGCACCATGGTGATGGTGATGGTGATGGTGATGGTGATGGCATATCTAGTATGTTAACTCATTAATATGAGTTCAAACTTCTGCTAATATCATCAGAGCATGGAGAGATGGGCCACCAAGTGATCGGAGAGTATGAAGGTGGTTCCATAAATTCCGCACTAGTAATGAGAGCCTTGAAGAGGACGGTCAAGCAGTCTTGACAACGAACAGTTGTTGATCAGAATTTCAGATAAATGTCTCAGACGCTTGATATTAGCACTGCAATAATCTCTTGCCATTTGCAGAGTATTGGCAAGGTGGAACAGTTTGATAAAAGGGTTCCTCTTAATCGCAATGAAAATCCAAAACTTAGGTGTTTGAAAGTGTGCTCGATGCTCTTTCTGCGTAAGACCGAATAATCACTTGTGATGAAAGGTAGATCCTTTATGATAACCGTAAACAAGTCAGGTCAAGGACTTGATCGTGATGGGTCCCCCGAATATTTTCCAAAGTAAAGTTGCATCAGCAAAAGATTGTGGTAACTGTCTGGTGGTGTGCAATTGATATCATCCGTTACAGCTTTCTGGAAAGTAATCAAAACATTAATGCAGAGCATTACTACAATCAACTTTTCTGAAATGCATGCACCCACCCCCGCGCCAAAAAAAAAAATGAAACCTGCATTGGTGAATTAATGTGGTCCAATTCTGTTCACGTCAATGCGCGGCCACATGTTGCAATAATGATGTTGCGAAAACTCACAGACTTGAAATACGAGAGTTTACCACATTTTCCATATTCTCCCGATCTTTCACCCACTGATTGTTTCTTTCTAAGCACTTAAGCACATTTTTAAATGGTAAAACGTTTAGGTCCAAACCAGTGGCGGAATCAGCTTTCAAAGAATTCATTGCATCACAGCCAATTAATACAAAGGAATAAATAATATCGTCAATCGATGACAGAGCAGCATAGATACTCAAGGCTCGTATTTTGACCAATTTTAACACTTCTACAGATAGTTTTTCAAGAATAAAACTGTGTTTCTAAAATCGGTCATTATTTTTGTCAGAACCTAATGTATACATACACAAAATTATACATATACAATCTGTGGTGGAATCCGTGGTGGACTAGGGTAAGAAATGGCTCGTAAGTTTTAATGCTTCCAAAACGAAGCTGCTATCTAATAACCACCACAGACAATAGTTCCTCCTGCCCATTAACATGAAGCAGGCTTCTCTCCCTGAAAGCGAAACACTGCACCTCCTCTCACACCAGACCCCAAGTGGAATAACTATATAGAATTCATAGCTAAATCCGCTGCTAAGAAAATCGGTTCTCTGTGTACGGCTAGGAAGTTTTTCCCGTACGAAACAATCCTGCACATATACAAGTCTACCATCCGCCCGTGCATTGAGTATTGCTGCCATATCTGGTCTGGTGCTCCTTGCTATCCACTTGGTGTCCTCGACCAAATCCATCAGAGAATCTGTAATGTGATCGATCCCGACATGGCAGCTAGGATACAGTCAATTTCTCACCGATGCAGTGTGTCTCTTCTACAAATAGTTTCACGGCTTCTGTTCCGATGAACTTAGCTCAATTTCCTCGAGCCACAAGACTAGCAACTAGGTCTCACCCTTTTACTGTGAAGCCAGTAAACTGTAAACGCAAATTCTACTCCAGCAGCTTCTTTTCTCGAACTTCCCGCCTGTGGAATTCTCTTCCGCACACTTGCTTTCCTGACAGTTACAATCTCCAAGAATTTAAATGTAAAGTCAATAGTCATCTCCTGTCACACTAACTTACATTCTCTCTCTCATGCTGTTCTACATCCACCCCACTCTCATTAGTACTCTCTTCCCTCTCCTACTCTATTCCTGACACGCCCTGCAACCTCTCACTCCTCATAACATTCCTCCTCGTCCACCCCACTCTCATCAGTAATTTCTTCCCTTTCCTCTCCTACTCTTTTCCTGACACCCCCCCTGCAACCTTCTCACTATTCAGAACATTCCTCCTATGTAACCCTCTGCACAACAGTGGCAGTAAAATGCCTTGCTTGGGGCGACACGATTATATATATATATATATATATATAGACAAGCGTCTAACGTAGAGAACTATATATCACATATATCTACATAGCAAAACAAAGTATAAGGAAGGGGAAACAAAAGGAAAACTCTTACATATAATTTGAAGATACTTCTGACCTGGATAAACCATTTTTAGGACTCCATATTTAAACAGGACGGATTATTCTATGTTCAAAAGAGACACGGCACCATAAGCTTGTAAGCTATTAGGAAGGCAAACTTTGCTAAAAGAAAGCAAGCTGCTCGTTTGGTTGCTGCCCACGAACTGAAAAAATGACAGCCACTTGGGTCACTTTACGGAGTGACGTCACCAAGTGGTCGTCATATGATTTACCGTCACCAAAGGAAGATAATCACCAACAAAGTTATTACTTTATAATAATATTATTATCTAAAAGGGTGAAATTAATACAGAATTTTAAAAGATTTAAAACTAAAAAAAAAATTCTAATTACTGTGGTGATACCGTGCAAAAGCGATGGACCGGATGTTCGCACTTTCACGAACAAAAAGCAAATGACCAAAAGTCGTCCGGGCGCATCCGAGTTCGCGCAGATGTTCCGGTTGAAAAATAAAAATTAATCAAATATTAAATTTCCATTTCAAACGAGCCTACGTGAATTTTTATTTTTCAGCCAATAGGAAGCTCAGAATCAAATACAAGTGTGAAATCCCAAACGAGCTGCGGTGATCCAAAAAGAAGATATAAAAAGCGGATGCAGACAGACCGCAGCAGGCAGACCTCGAGGAGAAGAGTGTAATCAATATCTCCTTAAGCTAAGTCAAGTGACTACTACACTTGCCTCTTTCCTTCTCCCCTGTATCAAAACTACTTACTGACCTAAGACATTTTTCACTTACACGCTCCCCACATTCCTAAGCCTTAAATCTCTTTCAGCATATTATTTGCCATGAACATTTTAACCTCCTTTGGATCTATATTCAAGTATTACTTTAATTGTAAAAAAAAAAAAAAACATTAATGTGCATATATAAAAATGTTATTTTTCAACTCAAATTGCCTTTCTTGATTTTATAATCATTGTATGACTTAAAGTGGACTATCTACCACAAGGCCGAATTCCGTTAACCTGCAACAGTATACAACTACCCTTCACTAGAACGGACTCCCACTACAGACGGAAAAAGAATAGCTAAGCACCCCCACTATAAATTGGTGACCTCGACATGATCCGCAACCCACTATATTACAATTAAAAAAAAAGGAAAAAACTTTTCTAAAAATTCATTATTCATCGAAAACATTTTATTTCTTAAAACAATAATCTTCTTAATATATCTTATTTATAAAAAAAATAATTAAAAGCCTCTCTAATCAAAGTGTTATTGCATTTTTTATTTTGACGATTCATAACAGATTTTTGGTAAATGGTGTTTCTTTTGATAAAAATAAATTGATTATTTAAATTCTCCAAGGAGTCCATCTTGATTGTAACTGATATAAATATGAAGAGGGTATAATTTTAATTTTTCGAAATGCCATAAAATTAAGTACGTGGTGATAACAGATGTAAAAAACATACTGCTAAGATTTTCCAAAAATAATTTCAAAAGTTTAATAATTTCCTAGTAAATATTTCTTTTGCTTTTTTTAATGCAGACTAATGTATGTTTTTTTTTCTTTTTTCTTTTTTTACCGCAAAAAGACGCTAAATTTCCATAGTAATCTTTGGCTTACTGCTGAAGCAAGGAAAACAAGACTTTAACCAAAATTTCGAACGTGCTAAAGAGGATTAAAAATTTAATTAAATAATAAAAAAAAATATTTTAATAATAACAAACATTTTGGCGAAAAGAAAATGATTTTCGTCATGTATTTGGTCTTTTTTATCACGGTATTCTCTGTTTTGGCGAATATTTGGAGCGACCTATAAAAAAATTTATAAGGCAGGTTTTCAGCTAGTTACTTATTTTTGCTGAAATTTCCAAGAAGATGGTTTCAAAAACGGAAATAACTCAAAGTTATTTTCTGTCGAGTCTCAAGACCCCAGAAAGGAAGAATGTTCCGCAAGTTAAATTGCTGTGCCAAAGAGGATTGCCATTATCAACATTGTTATGATGGGTGGGATTTCGATAACGTCAGTATGTTTCTGGAGATTCTTTAGAATCGACCGATGGGTTCCAGAGACAACTGGCCCAACCTTGGCACGTATAACATCATTATTATGATTGATCATTAACCAATGCTTTAAGTTTTCTTTGCGTATTTGACAGAAGCAACACAACTTTCTGGATGATCGATTTTCAGTCAGCTTCGCGTGTACAATCCTTATAATAAAAAAAAATAATAAAAACACTTTTTTCTTTAGAAACTTTATTACGCCAGACGAACCCCCCCCCCCAAAAAAAAAACCAACAAAAAGCACACAGGTGTTATTAATATACTAACTTTATCATTCTGAATGCCTTTAGGGCAGAGTAGTTATGGCTGTGTAACCATCACTGCTGAAATGAATTTGTGAGCTATACACGCATATATTCCCACACAAAGTAGCAGCCTTTGAGCCGGTAGTCATTCCGACAACAAATAAAAAACGAATTTCAAACTAGAAAAGTTAGTAGACTCTCTCATATCATTAGATTTAATTTTAACTGACGTTATAAAAATCGACTACTTTTCATTGTATTGTGAAAATATATTTGTTCATTGTGCATTTAAAAATAGTGTATAAATGACTACATTTATGCTTATTTATTGTAACATCGAATATGGTACAAAAAATATATTTTTGTTAGTTTCTTTTTTATAAATTTTATTTAGGAAAAAAAAAAAGGCAACCACCCGCCACCACGATAAAAAAAAAATCAGTTTATAGAGAAAGAAGTGCGTACAATCGAACGTGTAAAAAACGATTTGAGAATTTTGGTCCTGAAAATATCTCATTGAACAATGTTCCCCTGTTGGATAAAACAGTTGGGATTGATAGCAAGCCATTAGTTGAGATAGATGATTATTAAACGAAACAGGAGATAACAAGTGTTATGAAAAGACTAAAAGCAAAAGGGAAAATAATTTATTCCAGCTTGATTATGTTAGTCACTTTATTATGTGGTTTTCACTTAACTTAAACAGAATCGTACTTAATAATTTGGTTTAAATAATAAAAAAACTGGCAATGAAAAGTGGATACTTTACAACAATGTGTAATGCAAGCGAACATTTCAGTAAGACAAATGAGCTATCTCCAACTTTAACAAATAATGGGCTTTAATCCAAAGAAAGTGATGCTTGATATAAAGTTAGACTGAATGAAGTTTTCACGGATGAGCTTATATTTCAGAGAACAAAATAATTGATTCTAACAAGTAATGTTTCTAGTTAAACCAATTCAACACAGCAGTCATAAGCTTCCGTTCAGTTTTAGTTTAAAAAATTGATTGATTTGTTTTATATGGTTCTTCAACCCTTTGTGGCTTATGCAAAATCGAAACATATTTTTGTATTGTAAAAATATTTTTTTGTTTGTGAGTTAACATTGCAATAAGAGTCTTTTGAGAATAACAATAATTTTTTTCAGATATAAATCCTAATATTTAATCTATAACTGGGGAGGATAGGATTAATATATCCCTCAACAATATTTGGCGTAAGATAATGTAATGAACCCGACTGGAAATCGATCTCAGCTGTATTTATCAAAGGAGCAGTGCTTGATAAGCGAATGTGTTCTCCAAAAGCACAAACGGTTGGCCATACCTAGTGCTATTTTTTTAATTGTTGCGGGATCTTTTTCTATGATAATGGACTCGACTTGAATATACATATACTCCTGCATAAGTGAGATACGTCAGAACCATATGCGATCCTTAGGTTACCGTAAGACACCGAAGTTTCACAGAGAATACAGTGTCATAGTAGCTCTGAGCTCCACTCCGCCAGAATAGTATTACACATCACCCGTCATTTCCGACGTGGAAATACTAATTCAGCACGGCTTCACTTCAAAGATTTATATATATATATATATATATATATATATATATATATATATATATATATATATATATATCCTTACTAATCGTATTTCTGGATAACTAACCTGTGTTCAAGTTTGTGTCTTTACATTTAATATAACTTATTTTTCTACCTCAATTCTCTGGTTTGTTGATGTGGATGTGGATACCGTAAGATATAGGTTGTTGTGCTGCCTATAGTGCGTGGGTGTGTGCTGAGTTGGATGTGTATACCGTAAGATGTGCGTTGTTGTGCAGCCTATACCGCCTTGGATGTGTGTTGAGATGGATGTGGATACCGTAAGATGTGCGTTGCTGTGCTTCCTATAGTGCTTTGTTGTGTGTTGAGGTGGATGTGTATACCGTAACATGAAACTTTTCCGAGTTCTAGGTCATTTGAAGTGGTTGGATGATCTTACCAGTGGAGGTCTTTAATCCGGATATTCGTATTCGATTTTTGGTGTGAAAATTAAGCGAGTTGACCGGCAAAGTCATTTGTTGTAGAAATCTGCTTCAGAGATGTCCGTTCCTTGCTCTTCGCTGACTTGACATGTAAACTTTGCCACAAAACCCCCATCAACTCCGAACTGAAGTTATTTTTAATTATTTATAACTTTTTGTCGGTAAGCCATTTTGCCTTTTCTTTTTTTGATCTCTGACCAAATCACAAAAATTAAAATAAAACCTTTTTTTGTTAAATTTAAAACTTAGTTAACCTTTTCACGTTCTCTTTATTTATTTTAACTAATTTCTTTTTTCGCACTCATGTTACTAGTGCAGCTACTGCGGGGCATTTGGCTCTAATGTATTCCTTCTACTGCTTTAGCTTTCAAATGAATCAGAAGCTCGTTAAATCAGAGAATGACGCTGTTGGTGCGCGATGACACGATAATTTAGCGTGGGCCAAGAAAGTCATCGAAGCAGCGAGTCTGGCCATTTACCAGCGATCATTGGCCCGGTGACATGTGAGTTACGCAATGCAAAAAACCGGATTTCAATATATCGCTTTCTAATGTCTTCCTCATATACAGCGAACAATCGAATATGATCATTAAAGATATTCGGTTTTCAGACATCAGAAAAAAAGCATGGGAACTTGAGATTAATAAGTTGTTCAAAGTCAGTCAGTTAAGTGCCATACTTGATAAACGCTTGGTTGATCATGTCTCAAAAGAGACATGACCGACTCGGCAGAAGATTATTCCGCAGTAGATTGCCATTGCTTTCTGCGGTAGACTGGATGCCAGTCAAGGCTATAGACCCAAATCTGTCCTGTTATTTCACACGTAACTAGAGGGAAAAGATGGATTAAAACCTTTCTCTAAGATAATTGTACGTAAGTAAATGCAAGGAATTCAACTTAAATTCGAACTCGGCTCCCCGATTACTAGTTCCAAGCCAGTATTCACAGCACCTCAACACACACCCAACGGGGTATCCATTAACCACAACACACATCTTACGCTATCCACATCCACATCAACACACATCCAAAGCGATATAAGCAGCACAACAACGCATATCATACGGTATCCACATCCACCTCAACACTCACCTAACGCTGTATAGACTGCACAACAACGCACATCTTACGGTATTCACATACACCTCAGCACACACCCAACGCGGTAACCACATCAACACACAACCAAGGCGGTATAGCTGTACAACAACGCACATCTTACTGTAATCCATATCCGCCTAAACACACACTCAACAGAGTATAGGTTGCACAACAACATATATCTAAATGTATCCCCATCCACCTCAACACACATCCAACGCCTTACAGGCTGCAAAACAACACATATCTAAAGGTATCCACATCCACCTCAACACACATCCAACGCGTTACAGGCTGCACAACAACACATATCTAAAGGTATCCACATCCACCTCAACACACATCCAACGCGTTACAGGCTGCACGACAACACATATCTAAAGGTATCCACATCCACCTCAACACACATCCAACGCGTTACAGGCTGCACAACAACGCACATTTTCGGTCTCCACATCCACCCTAACACACATCCAACACTGTCTAGGCTGCACAACAACGCACATCTTACGGTATCCACATCCACCACAAGACACACCCATGCAGTATAGGCAACACAGCAACGCACATCTTACGGTATCCACATCCACCTCAACCCACTTCCAACGCGGTATACGCCGCACAACAGCACACATTTACGCTATCCACATTCACCTCAACACTAACCCTTCGCCGTATAGGCTGAACTACAACTCACATATTACAGTATCAACATCCACCTCAACACACACCCACGCATTATAGGCAGCACAACAACGTTCATCTTATGTTATCCACATCCATCCCAACACGCAACCGCTCAGTATAGGCTCCACAGCAACGCACATGTTACGGTATCCACATCCACCTCAATACACACCGATCGCGGTATAGTCTGCACAACAACGTATATCTTACGATATCCACATTCACTTCAACACACATCCAAGGCGGGATAGGCTGCACAACAGCGCTCATCTGACGGTATCCACATCCACCTCAACACACACACACACACACACACACACACACACACACACACACACACACACACACACACACACACACACACACACAGGATAGGCAGCACAACAACGTACATCTTACGGTATCTACATCCACCTCAACACACATATAACGCGGTATAGGTCGCACAACAGCACACATCTTACGGTATCCACATCCACCTCAACAAACATCCAACGCGGTATATGTAGCACAACAACGCACATCTTACGATATTCAAATTCACCTCAACACACACCCACGCATTATAGGCAGCACAACAACGTTTATCTTACGGTATAAATGAAACTTTGTGTGTGTATGTGTGTTTGTGTCCGTTACCTATAGACTCCGAAATGGCTGAACCGATTTTCTTGAAAATTTACACAGTTCTACTATAAGCGTCTGCGAGTGTTCTTAGCTAGGTTTGTGTCGAGGTACCCCCGATAAATATCGAAAATCGATAATCGAAAAAATCGGGTTATAGAAGGAGTGGTCCGATTTTAATCAAATTTGATACACTCATAGACAAATACATAAGAAACGATATTCAGAAGTTACAAGATTGCAGTTCTTACAATAGTGCAGAAAATTGATAATATATATATATATAAACTTATTTATAAATAGAACTTTGTCTCTGTGTGTGTGTCTGTGTGTGTGTCTGTGTGTGTGTCCGTTACCTATAGACTCCGAAACGGCTGAACCGATTTTCTTGAAAATTTACACAGTTGTACTATAAGCGTCTGCGAGTGTTCTTAGCTAGGTTTTGTGTCGAGGTATTCCCGATAAATATCGAAAATCGATAATCGAAAAAATCGGGTTATAGAAGGAGTGGTCCGATTTTAATCAAATTTGACACACTCATAGACAAAGACATAAGAAACGATATTCAGAAGTTTCAAGGTTACAGTTCTTACTTAGTGCAGAAAATCGATAATATATATATATAAGCTTTCATTACACCCGAGCAACGCCGGTCTATACTGCTAGCCTTTATATAATCAACAAGCAGTTATCTTACACTACAGATACAAGGTAAATTCATGAACATTTGCTTCATTTTTTGACCTCGTCTCCTAAGGTTGCCTTATACGCGGAAATATACGGCGGTTAGTTTTGAAGTTTTCTTATAACAGTCAGATATCAGTTTAAGTGGAAAGAAACAATGCAGTTATTAATAAGATGAATTGAAACTAATGCATATACATATGTATAGTTCTTACATCACTCTTTCATAGCCGACCGATGAACTTTTCAACCTACCCACGTATATTCAAACTATTTGTAGGTTAAGTTTTATGCACTTAAAGATAAAGCTTTATCAGTTTGTATCTGTCATATATGAATAAAGTGTCGCTGGCGACTTTTAAATTTGAACATGGATCTCCAGAGAACAAAAATATTCGACCTCATTTTGATGTGATTTTTTTGTTCGTTTCACCCCAATCAAGGCGGTAACGGCACTGATACACAGGGGGCTTCACGAGAGAAAAAAGATTAGATAGGAGGAGAGTAAAGAGAAAGACGAACCAGTTACAGAGGGTGTCAGAAAAGAGAAGGATGGAAATACAGGTGTGATGACAGTTGTAAAGGTAGAGAGAACGGAAAGGATATACAGGGTAATGTAGAAAGAGCAGGAGTCAAGTAGTTAAGAGATGGGTATTGACATTGCATTTAAATCCCTGGAGGTTGTAGCCGCCAGGAAAGCAAGAATATGGAAGAGAGTTCCACAGGCGGTAAGTGCGAGAAAAGAAGGTGATGGAGTAGAATTGTCGGCTGCATTTGGTTGATCTAACTGTGAATGGGTGAAACTCAGTCGACATGTGGTTGGGGCACCAGTGATCGGACTGCTGGGATTGCGTGACGTTGAAAAAATAGTATATATATATATATATATATATATATATATATGCTATTAAATATAAGAGACAATGAATGTCTATTATGTTTAATCAGGAAATAACATATTACATTGCATTTGACTACATGGTTTTGTTGTCATTTCGCGCTATCCCGCGGTGTGACGTCATAAAACCGCATCGCAAACTTAAGATTAGAAGAAAGCTTAGAAGAAAACCAATAAATAATTATCTAAATGTTGGAGAATTTTTGTCTTTATTTTCAACTGAAATTAAAGCAAAAATACGACGTTTAGAACGGCTCATGATTAAACATAATAGACATTCATTGTCTCTTATATTTAATAGCATATGTTTAGAAAATTACTTGCTGCCTCGATATACTATATATATATATATATATATATATATATATATATATATATAATGGGGGCATAATAAGCAGGAGATAAGAAAAGGTTCTGACAGTATTTTTCGAAGGCGTTATTTGTATTATATATATTTGACTTTAGAAAAGTATCACATTTTTTTAACCATTGCTCATTTTCTTCTTTCTGTACTATGCCTCTGTAGGGCAGGGGCAATCATGGCTCTTCGCTGATCCTGACACTCTTTATATTCAGATTATTGTCCTCATCTTTGTTTTTGTTATCACGTTTCCTCCGAATATTTAACTCATAGTTTAACTTTCTATTACTTCGAATGAGCTGAATTTCGTCTATAAATCGTGTAAATAATATCTACCCATCCTAGAAATTCAAACAGAAATTATTTGATCCTTGTAACTCCGAGCAACATTTAACTCTTTACCACCCGTCTTTGTCTGTTCACTCAAATACGTTAAGTATCTTATTTGTTGTTTCGTTCTGATTGTAACCCTAAAAGGCTACTACGTTCGTAATCACTAAACCGTACGTTGGGAATAATAGTATATCAACAAATACAAGACTCGCACGTGAAAGAGATACACTGCTAGTGAACTGTTAGTCAGTATAATCACTTTCCTCTACTACTACTTCAATTTACTCTAATAGTGTCTATGTATTTAAGAGGATAGGAACGCCCCATTCCTGTATATAGGTAAGTATACAATAGTTATGTCCCTGTGAGTATCGAATTCTCCAAGCCGTCTTCTCTTATTATGTGTTCTTGAACGCTTTCTGATTTTAAGTGTCAGAAAGAGTTAAAATTAAAGAATCAGAACTAAACTTACAAGTGCCCTTGTTCTGTTTCCTGCGTATTCAAAGTCCTCTTAACGCATGATCCTGATGTATTAGATAAACATAGACGGATGGCAGACATATAGTTATGTAAGATAAACATGGACTTATAGATATGTATAATCTTTTTTCTCACTTATCTTTAACTAATAATTGTAGGTGTTCCTGACATTTCCTTCCCGCGTCTATTCTCAAAACGGTATCATCTGCATATCTGATGTTGTTAAGATTGTGTCCGCCGATAAGTCATGATAGAGCTTCTAGTTCTCTCAGGATTGCCTTGCTTTAAAAGTTGGATAAATTCAGCGAGTAGACACACTCTTGTTTTATGACTCTTGCTGCTTTTTGAATTTATTATTTTTAAAATAAAGATTCTTAATTAGTTCTCTCTGTCTCTCTCTCGCTCTCTGTCTCCCATCGATCTCAATAATGTTTTTTATATTTGCTTTAATCAATTCGTATTAATGCTAGAAGCTCCCTAAAGTGGGTTTTCATGCATAAAACGGGGGCCACACCCGATTCCACTTGCTTGTTTTTTCGGTTAAATTATGTGAAATAATACGTCAAGGTGGCTAGCCTAACAGAGTTGCAAATATTTTTTCCCACTTGGCTTTGCTAAAAATGCGCACGTTTTTTTAACTATAAAAAGCAAGTATATTCACTCTTTTTCTCTTTTTAACACTTTCACCCAAATGTAGAATGTGCTTTGTGGTGCAGTGGATATCGGCTCGGAACAAGAAATCGGGGAGCCGTGTTCGAATTCCAGTTGAATTCCCTACATTCACTTACGCGCAAATACCATTGGGAAAGGTATTAATCCGTCTCTTCCCTCCATTTATGAGTTAAAAAACAGGACAGATTGGGTTCTATAGCCTTGGATGGCAAATAGTCTACCGCAGAAAGCAATGGCAACCTACTGCAGGATAATCTTCATGTTAGTCATGTCTCTATCAGGACATGATCGCCCAAAGCGTGTATCACGTATGGCACTTAACTGACTGACCCAAATGTATTCGAACGTAGATAAAAAAAACTATGTTGCTTTCTTTGTCCTCCGTTCATTTTTTAATTCTTTCATACACACACGTGTTTGTCACACACGTTTATTTCACACACACACACACACACACACACACACACACACACACACACACACACACACACACACACACACACACAAGCAAGTGCATCCCTATATATAGTTTCAATATCCTTTTCACTTCATTACGATTGTGTACACATGTAAATAATTTTTAATACATGCATTAATTGTCGTTTGGTTTAATTTCATTGTTTTGTCATTTATTTTATTTGATCCGGAGTCAAATGAGGAAAGAGGGCTTGGAGAACCTGATACTAACAGGCCAGATAGAAGGAAAAAGAGAGTGGAAAGCAGCGGATAACATATTTAAAGGGCCTGAGCAGACGGATGACAGAACAGGGGTTGCTTAGTGTTACAGAAGAAAGTGTGCTAAGAGCTACCAAGGATAGGGAGACGTGGAAGGCCATGATCGCCTACGTCCTGAAATCACAAGGTATTTAGAAGAAGAAGAAGATTAGTATCAAACTTATTATTCTGTAGTAAGTCTTAAACTTAAACATCAAATTCATTATTCAGTTGTAATTGATCTAACGAAAGAAGCTTGCAAACTATTACCCAACGTCACAATGACCCTTACTTGGGGTGAAATACACTAAAAATTACTATTTTAAAGTATAATGGAAAGCATTTTTGTCTTTCTTAATAAAGACGCGTATTTTTTTTAGTTTTACTGAAGATAGTAATATTGAATGAATAAATATTCTTAAAATAATACATTTATAATTTTTTAAATTTAATTCTTGTCGAAATCTAAACTTATTTATAAATGGAACTTTGTCTGTGTGTGTGTGTCTGTATGTATGTGTGTCTGTTGTATGTGTGTGTGTCCGTTACCTATAGACTCCGAAACGGCTGAACCGATTTTCTTGAAAATTTACACAGTTGTACTATAAGCGTCTGCGAGTGTTCTTAGCTAGGTGTTGTGTCGTGGTACCCCCGATAAATATCGAAAATCGATAATCGAAAAAATCCGGTTATAGAAGGATTGGTCTGATTTTAATCAAATTTGATACACTCATAGACAAAGACATAAGAAACGATATTCAGAAGTTTCAAGGTTGCAGTTCTTACAAGAGTGCAGAAAACCGATAATATATATATATATATATATATATATATATATATAAGGCAAGATGTTTGCGTGTGTGTCTGTTTATCTGCCTGTATGTCTGTATTTTTTTCACCTCTTTTATTTTAGTTTTTGCTTCAGGTTTGGCTCTAAGTAGGTATAATTATAGTTCTTAGTCTCAGCCATGATACCATTTACTCAGAGGACTTATTTAGCCTTCAAAATTCAGTTTACGACGAAAAAACATATTTAATATCGATACCAGGAAATCAAAATTTGACTTACATCCATTCATTTTTCTTTCAGTCTACGGTTTTGCTTTAACTGGAAACCACTATTGCTTTTTAGTCTTTCGTGCCAACGTCCAAAGAGTCTGAGCTCCAGGACCATGGATTAGTTTTAAAGCTTTCATTACACCCGAGCAACGCTGGGCTATACTGCTAGTGATAAATAAAATCATTTCTGTGTAAAAAGTAATAACAAAAATAGTTTAAAATTAATAAAGAAAAACCATCTGAAGTAATAATAAGCTTTTACCTTTCTTAAAATAATTAAGGATAACAATTAAAACTTTTTCAAAAATATGAAGAAAAATGTTTCTTTTTATGAAAACAAAAATAAAAATAACTGAATTTTTATCTTTCGTCAAATAGTAAAGAAAATTATTTTTACTTTTCTTAAAATAATAAAGGAAACCATTTTTATTTTTCTTGAAATAAAAATGAACCATCGGCTGGAAATGCTGCTTATTTTATTCGCTCTTCAATTTTAGAATCAATAAACGAAAATACACTCCCGATCAAAAATTTAAGACCACTTAAAAATCTTTAAAAAGAAATTTTTTTTACGGATAGATTTTAAACTTCTCCCACTTAAGGTTACCAATACTACAATCTAAAAGGTTATGGAAACAAAAAGCTACATTCCAAACATTTTATTTAGAAATTTACATTTTTATAAAATGAGGCGATTTAAACATGATCAAAATTATAAGACCAGGGGTATAAATTGTTAGATCTATGGTAATTCCAATGTTTTTAGTTCAGTTAGAGATTAGCAATCATTGCATAAAGGTGTTACCATGCCTAAAGCAAGCAAACTTACCGAAGTTGCGCGTTCTCGAATTCTAGAATTCCATAAGCAAGGTGTGTCACAGCGGGCGATCGCAGCTAAGGTAAGTCACAGTAAAACTGTGATTTGCAACTTTCTAAAGAACAGTGAGAATTATGGAAAAGCAAAATCCTCTGGTAGGCCCCAAAAAATTTCTCCTGCATTGAGTTGGAGAATAAGACGGGTTGTTATGAAAGTTGAGGGACTTTCTTCTAGTCAAATTAAGGCAGTCACAGAAGCTGATTGCAGTCCTGTAAATCATCAGACGACACTTACGACAAAATGGCATGGTAAATAAAAAGCGTAAACAAATTCCTCTGCTGCTTCCACGTCACAAGGAGCACGCTTAAAGTTTGGTCGTAAATATCAAACATGGGACGTCGAGAAGTGGAAGAAAGTCCTGTTTTCTGATGAGAAAAAATTCAATCTAGATGGTCCTGATGGCTTCCAACGATATTGGCATAATAAAAACATACCTCCTGAAATTTTCTCCACACGTCATAGTGGTGGAGGGTCCCTAATGGTATTTTCTTACAGAGGGACGATGGAGCTCCAGGTGGTACAGGGTCGTCAGACAGTGTCTGGTTATGTTAGCATGCTACAAAAAGCATATTTGATGACGGAGAGCCATCGTTTGTGTGGGGATGGATGGTTATTCCAACAGGATAATGCTGCAATCCACGCCGCAAGACGGACCTTGACCTTTGTACAAGAAAATGGTGTCCATCTCTTGGGACATCCTGCATGCTCACCAGACTTGAACCCAATTGAAAATGTTTGAGGATGGATGACAAGAGATGTTTATCGAAATGGCAAACAATATTCAACAAAAAATGAACTTCGTGAAGCCATCTTCAGAAGCTAGAGCAACATCTCCCGCACCTTAATGGAAATGCTTATTTCTAGCATACCCGACAGAATTTTTGAAGTCATCAAAAGCAGTGGAGGTAGAACTCATTATTAAATTTGGTTGCTGAATGTTTTCATACACTTTGCATACACTTTTTGTATAATTTCATAGAATTTTTGTCTCTGGTCTTATAATTTTGATCATGTGTAAATCGCCTCATTTTATAAAAATGCAAATTTCTAAATAAAATGTTTGAAATGTAGCTTTTTGTTTCCATAATCTTTTAGATTGTAGTATTGGTAACCTTAAGTGGGAGGAGTTTAAAATCTATCCGTAAAAAAAAAAAATTATTTTTAAAGATTTTTAAGTGATCTTAAATTTTTGATCGGGAGTGTAAGTCAACTGAAAGAAAGACTCGCTGTTTTAAAACAATTAAATGCGAAACTCTAACGAAACTATTTCAAACGAAAATGTCCCACTGCTATTTAACAGTAATAAAAAAAAATAAACAAAAAAAAAAATACAAATGAAAATTTGTGACCAAAGTAACACTTTTGAGGAAACCATAATTTTTAGTGCAAACGAACTAATCAATATCACAAGACATTACTAATCAGAGAGATACGAAAAGGTCCCAATACAAAATGACTTCTTATCGTTAAGTGTTTAAGTTTTAATCGATAGATAAGTCATGACAATGCAACACACACACACACACACACACACACACACATATATATATATATATATATATATATATATATATATATAAAGAGAGCGTTTAAAAACTATTGTAAAAAAAGTTTATACGGGTGACATAATAGTGGATATGCGTTGTGGTGCAACGGATATCGGCTCGGAATGAGAAGTCAGAGATCCGAGTTCAAATTCCAGTTGTAATTCGTTGCATTCACTTACTTGGTATTTGCGAGTAAGTGACCGCAACGAATACGCCGAGAAAAGGTATTAATCTATCTCTTATCCCCCGGCTATGGGTTGAATAACAGAACAGATTGATCACTTAAGTAACTGAGTCGGCATTGGAAAAGGAATTGAAATGACGATTTCCACTCTTGCGCGCTAATCTTCTTGGAAAAGACTGAGTCAATCCTTTTTCTGTATTTCTAAGGTGTTATGGTGTATTAACCGGATTTTGTTGTTAAGACTGCTGCTGATGGGTGTCTCCCTATACTCAGTTGTGCCATACGTGATACACCCTTGGTCAATTAGGTCTTTTTCGATACATGACTGACTAGGCAGAGGATTTTTCCCGCAGCAGGTTGCCATTTCCTCTTGCGGCTGACTGGTTGCTAATCAAGGCTATATAGCTCAAACTATCCTGCTATTCAACCCATAGCTGAAGGGAGAAGAGATGGATTAATACCGTGCCCAATACCTTTCCTAAAAGCAGTCATAGTAATTCCCAATTTATAGAGATTAAACTAAAAAGGAAGTGTGAGAGAGTCATGATCACCTAGATCTCAATAGTCTAAATAGCTTTTGAGAGAAAGATGGGAAAAATGAATAACTCCAATTATATTGTTAAACATCTTCGGTATTTATGCAGGGAAAGAATGCTCAATATCAAAGACAGAGATACTTTATAGATGGGTACACAGTGTGGATATGGCAATCATAGTCTAAGATGCCTTAATGGCGTCTTTAGACCATCCGACAGTCACCGAGCATTGTTGGTTACTAAATCGAAACTGTCTATGCCTAATTTCAGATACATATTAATCACATTAATTATGGGAGAAATATGTTATATAAACGCTATCTATAAAACATGAAGTCACAGATATGTTGTTCTACAGAGCAACGAAGGTGTTTTAGAGAAAATGGAAAGAAAAGGAAACTTGTACTTAATACCAGGAAGAGACAGCTGAAATTTCTAGGGCAGATAATGAGAAAAGAGGGCTTGGAAAATCATCAGATTTTTACTCACGGGACAGATTGAGGGCAAGATAGATAGATAGATAGATAGATAGATAGATAGATAGATAGATAGATAGATAGGGGAGGAAAACAGATTGATGGCAAGAGATAGATAGATAGATAGATAGATAGATAGATAGATAGATAGATAGGTGAAAACAGATTGCTAGCAAGAGATAGAGATAGATAGATAGAGAGAGAGATAGAGAGGAAAACAAATTGCTGGCAAGAGATAGATAGATAGATAGATAGATAGAGAGATAGATAGATAGAGAGAGAGAGAGAGGGAGGAAAACAGATTGCTGTCCAGAAGGAGAGAGCAAAAAAGCCATAACATACTTGAGGGACTTGAGTAAATGGATGACAGAACAATGTTTAGGAGAAATAGCAAAACGACAAAATTTATTAAGAGCTACAAGGCACAGGTAGTTGTGGAAGGCCATAATCGCCTACATCTATACGCCATATAACAGTGGGTAATTGAATGACATAAATAGAAAAAAAATCTAGGTAACTCGTCTGATCCTTCAAAAGGAATTCATTAATTTGAAATAATGTTCTTATTGATGGAATTATATATGGCGTGTCCATAAAGTTCATGTGCACCTTAAAAAATGTATAAATTTATTTATATTTACGATTTTTTAAAAGTGCACACAAACTTTATGGACACCTGTATATGGGAAGAGGACGAAAATGTGAACAAAATCGTTGATTATCATCATAGACGGAGAAGAACGTTGAAGATGTAGGGGCGCCTCAGTGCGGTTTATTCTTAGCTTGTTCTCGTTGTATCTTTATCAATCTCGGATGTTTTCCGTTCTCCATCTTCGGCCTGTTCTCAGAACGCTCTCTCCTTTCTTACCTCCAGCGCACTATCACTCTTTCTTGTCGTCTGTGTACTTCTCCCTTCTCTCTCTTAGTTGCTCTCTCTCTCTCTCTCTCTTCTCCGTGTGCTCTTTCTCCATTTTCATCCCTCACTCTCTGCTACATTCCTGCTCTCTCTCTTTCTCTCACCCTCTATCTCTCCTTTAGTAGGCGGCCATTTCTACAAAGCCGTCTGTTAAAGGCAGCATGAATAGTTGATGTTTACTTGCAAAGAGATAAAGTACATCCTGTGACAACGAAAAGAGTACTGGACTGTTATGTTATATCTAACCACCTATATAGCAACGAATGCAGGACAATCTTCTTAGATGAAGGAAAGACTCGAAGCAACAGAAATGTGGATCTACAGAAGGATGCTGAGGATACCATGGACTAAACATGTGAGCAACGACGAGGTTCTGGAGAGAATTGAAACGAAAAGGAAACTTATAGTCTTTGTCGATATTTCTGAGATGAGGTAGTATTTACAGTATTTACATTATTTGAACTATTGTCCTAATCTTTGTTGCATTTGTACGACGTTTCAGCCGTTGTACGCTCCGGCCTTCTTCCGGTGCTAAGAATTTTGAATTTATTACAATCACTGGGGTATATCATTCTTATTCCGTGCCTAGAGCCTCGGTTCGAAATTCCTAGCAGAAGAAGAAGGCCTGAAGAAGGCCTGAGCGTACAACGACCGAAACGTCGTTCAAATGGCAACAAAGATGAGTTCGAATAATGTAAATACAGGAACCTTATACATAACATCTGGAAGAAATAGCTGAAGTTTTTGGGACACATAATGAGGAAGGAAGGCTTGGAGAATCTGATACTCACAGGACGGATAGAGGAAAAGAGAGACAGGGGAAAACAAATCGTGACATACTTGATGGGCTTAAGCAAACGGATGGTAAAGCAGGGTTTGGGAGAAATACTATGACAAAAGTTATTAAGAGCTACAAGGGATAGGAAGATGTGGAGAGCTATGATCGCCTACGTTCTGAAAGAACAAAGTACATACTATGTGCTGGTAAAGAACATATATGAGAACATTGTTTGCTATTCTACATATGTATATTGTAAGTTTCCATAACTGACGTGGCCCTTCAAGATGTTGACGATCATGACTCTCAACAGATTTCTGTCCTTTGTTGCCTTAATAAATTTTGTCTTTTTGTTATCTCTCGTAAAACTTCTCCCACCAGGCAATGGATGGGTTATTCATTGTTTTTCATCCGTCTTCCTCTGTCCTATGAGTATAAAATTTTCCAGTTCAACTTTCCTCATTATGTAGTGGCCGTATTCAGAAATATGTCTGCTTTTAGCAACTTTTATACGCTCTATAATGGCATCTAACTTATATAAAACTATAACAAAAATACTAATAAATTGGATGAAAGCGATTGGAATCATGAAACTTTTAGACAATTATTACATTCATGAAATCCAGAAAAGGGATATTCTAACGACCATCACCGAATACATATATCAGGCACTCGACAGGAATGGCGAAGCTCGAACCGTTGCATTGGATATATCTAAGGCGTTCGACAGAGTTTGGCATGCTGGCCTTCTATGTAAACTGCGGAGCTATGGTATAACTGGACATTTGTTTGAACTAATCCAGTCATTCCTCTCTAACCGCACAATGAAAGTGGTATTAAACGGACATGCCTCTCAGAACTACCATACAAACGCAGGTGTCCCCCAAGGCTCCATCTTAGGTCCTACACTCTTCCTGATATATATTAATGATCTCCCTGATTCCATAAGAACCCAAATAGGTTTGTACGCCGATGACACCACAGTTTACTCTCGCCTCCAACAAAAATCTGGTGTAGGCGTCAAAGCTAAACTTGCAGCCGAGATTGAAAAAGACCTCCAATCCATATTGGACTGGGGTAAGAAATGGCTAGTAAATTTTAATGCTTCTAAAACGAAGCTACTGTCAATTAACCATCATCGACAATCTCACCTACCTCCCATTAGCATGGACCAGGCTTGCCTCCCAGAGAGTAAAACACTACGCCTCCTTGGTCTCACACTTTCAGCGGACCTCAAATGGAATGACTATATCGAATCCATTGCTAAATCCGCTGCTATGAAAGTCGGTTCTCTGTGTAGGGCCCGGAAGTTTTTCCGTCTAAATCTATCCTGCACATTTACAAATCTACCATCCGCCCGTGCATTGAATACTGCTGCCATATCTGGTCGGGTGCCCCTGCTGTTCTCCTCGGGCTTCTCGATAAGGTTCAGAGGAGGGTCTGTAATGTGATAGATACCGACTTGGCAGACTGCCTGCAGTCTCTCTCACCGGCGAGACGTGGCTTCGCTGTGTCTCTTCTATAAATACTTTCACGGCTTCTGCTCCGATGAACTTAGATCACTGGTGCCCCCTAAATACGAATTTGCACGAGATACTAGATTAGCAACTAGATCCCACCCTTTTACAGTGAAACCGATAAAATGCAGTCGTAACTTCTACTCCAACAGTTTCTTTCCTCGCACTTCCCGACTGTGGAATTCTCTTCCAAACGATTGCTTCCCCGACGGCTACAATCTCCAGGAGTTTAAATGTAAGGTCAATAGACACCTCCTAACACACTAACCTGCTCGACACTCATCCTCGCTATCCTTACTCATCTATCACCTTTCTCCTGACATTCCCTATGTCTATCCACTCCTTCTCTTTACCTTCCCCTATGTAGCCCCATGCGCAATAGTGGCAGTGGAATGCCTTGCTTGGGGTGAGATGATTAAAAAAAAAAAAAAAAAAGGGAAGATATGTACGCATAAAAGAAAAGCCGTGTTCAAGAAATATAAAAATTGGTTATAGGCTCAGAGAGATTCAGAACGTTGTCGATCATGGCTCTCCACAAATCTATGTTCTTTCTAGTTCTTAATAAATGTTGCCATTTTGTTATCTTTCTTAAACCTTGACTCGTCATCTATTTACTCAAGCTCGCTTAGTAGGTTATTCGTTGTTTTCTTAGGTTTCTTTTGCTTTCTATAAATCCTCTGAGTGTCAAATTTTTCAAGCCTTATTTCCTTGGTATATATATATATATATATATATATATATATATATATCATAATGATAATCCACGTAGACCGTCTTAATATGTAAAGGAAAAACTACCAAAAAGTTGTAAGTTAAAAATGTTTTTTGACAGTATTTATTTATTTCTATTATTATTTCTAGCGGAGTTTTATGTCAGCACAAAATAAAATCGTCGCTGATGGTGGATGTTATTGTGTTACCGTCTTAATAACCTCGCTGAAGATGGCTCATGTGAGCCGAAAGCTTAGAACCAAATCAATAAAAAATTATCCAAATGTTGGAGAATTTTTGTCTTTATTTTCAACTAAAATTAAAGCCAAAATACGACGTTTGGAACGGCTCATGATTAAACATAATAGACATTCATTGTCTCTTATATTTAACAGTATATGTTTAGAAAATTATTTGCTGCCCCGATACACTAAATTCTATTATATATATATATATATTTACATGTGGATATGTTTACTGATAGATTGCGATTTTAGTTCCACATACTCACGCAGAAAAAAAGAAAAATACTGGATTTTAAAATTAAATACATATAGGGACTTAGGTATTTTGAATCTATATAAATATTTCAATAGTTTAACATTTTTTTAGATACACTTAAAATTTTTTCTTTGAAACAACATTTAAAAGTATTATTACCATTAGGTTTACGTTTAAAAATATTCAGACTCTATTGCTTTCTACATCACGCGACGGACGCTTCTCGCGATGGACGCTTCTCGCGACGGACGCTTCCCGCGACGGACGCTACTAGTTTAAATTTTAAAATCATTTGTTTCTGATGAAAGGCCGAGGCCGGTCTGAAATATCAAATATATATATATAATAATAGAAATAAATAAATACTGTCAAAAAAAAAAAAAAATTAAGTTACAATTTTTTAGTAGTTTTTCCTATATATATATATATATATATATATATATATATATACTAAGCTGAAAAAGCGTCGATAAATTGAAAATCTGCCTGAGCAATTCCAACTGTCTCTTTCTGATGTCAAATGAAAGAGCGGCTTTTTTGTTTCCATTTCCCCTAAAAATTAGTCGTTACTCACAAGTTCAGTTTATGCATTCTTAGTTTTCTTTCTATAGAACCCCATTTCGGTTGCTTGTAGTCTCTTCTTAATCTGTCAGGAGATTATTCAGCATTCACCGTCATATAGATAACTGCTATTACATAACACTTCAGTTCTATTTTCGGTGTTTCTAACGAAGCTTTTTCTCATCCTTAATACTTAGCTTTTGGAAGTAATTTTTCACCATTCTATAACGACTTCGGATTTCAGTGTCGCACTTTCCGTCCTGTATAAAAACACTTACCAGATATTTAAATTGTTGTACTTACTTGATTTTGCTATCTCCAATTTGTAATTTTCATGTTGAGCTCTCCCTTGTGCTGACAGCCATGTCGTCTGTCTTCTTGCAATTGATGTTTAGTCCTTTATTTTCCCTTTCCTTCACTATTTTCTTTTTGAGTTTTTATAGTCTCTCTTTCCGTGTCCGCTATCAACGCTCTGTCATTGGAATATTTTATGTCCTTAAGATTGTGGTCGCCAAAAATAACTCTTAGCAGGACTTCCTGTTCTCTCGAGAATCACATCACTGTATAGACTGAATAAGTCTCATGAGAAGACATTCTTGTCTTGCAGATTTTGTATTCTTGTGTAGTTACTGAATTAATTTTCTATTCAAATGCAGACGATTTTATAGCACAATAGCTTTCAATAGTTCATTATGACCTTCTTTCACAAACCAGTTTGCATAATCTATAAAAAAAAAGGTGCACTTAGTATTTGTCTATATTTCTGAGATTAGGTAGTATTTACAGTATTTATATTATTCGGACTATTGTCCTCATCTTTGTTGCTATTTGTACGACGTTTTGGCCGTTGTACGCTCCGGCCTTCTTCAGGTGCTAGGAATTTCTAACCGAACCCTTTGTCTATATTTCTGAGATTAGGTAGTATTTACAGTATTTACATTATTTGAACTATTGTCCTCATCTTTGTTGTCATTTGTTCTATGTTTCATCCGTTGTATGCTCCGGCCTTCTTCAGGTGCTAAGAATTTCGAACCGAACCTTTTATTACAATCATTGGGGTATATGAACTCCATTCCTATGGGATGAAGTTTAAATAATAGATAAAGAACGCCACTGGAAACTAAGTAAACTTAAGGAATCAGCACATATGCTAGGCTATAAATATTTCCTAAGACGACCAAGCATAGAGAGGAACACAATATGATAACCAGTAATACGGAGTACCAGAGAAAATCATTAGTGTCAAAAATTGCAACATGAGCTCTGGTAAAAATACTAGAAAAAAAACATTACCATCAAAAAATACTAAAGAAAACCAATAACATGAAAAATTTGCAATATAAACTCTGGTAAAAAAGGGTTACTGGAAGTCCCAAAAATTCAGTTGTTCTTGTTATGAAGGATGCATGACCCAGTGGATATAGACGTTGGTTAGTTCTTGTGACTTCACCCAAATACTAGGCTATAGCAGTGTTGAACAAGTAATTTACAGGTTTAGAGGGAGATAACTCATGACTACCAGAAGAGTTTATAGGCAAAGAATGGCGTTTACATACCCCAGTGATTGTAATAAAGGGTTCGGTTCGAAAATTTTAGGACTTGAAGAAGGCTAGACCATACAACGACCGAAACATCGTACAAATGGCAACAAAGATGAGAACAATAGTCCGAATAATGTAAATACTACAGGTACACTTCCTTCTACTTTTATATAACTCTTTCTGATATCATTCTAAGCATAAATATTGCATTACTTGTTGCAGTGTTTTTAACGAACCCGCATTTTTCTTATCCTATTTTATGCCTAATTGTGCTGAGCGCTTTAGTCATCAGAATTCGGAAACATTTTTTGATGTGTCAGTGCCTTCAAAGAAAATCGATATCTAAGGTTTAAAATTATTTTTTAAAAATCAAAGTATTTTCTTGAAGCTTTTATTTTAGTTGTAATTTCTAGCTAGTAGTTTAAATTCAATATTTCCAATAAGCAAGATACTCTCCTGTATTTCAAAACGAACTTAAATTAATTGGAATGACTTTTCTGATTTTAGCCAAATTTACAATTCTCTAAGAACAACATAATTCTCTTTATTAAAAAAAATCTTTCAGAAATAAAATATACTTTTCTGAAACTTTATTCGTGGAATATTAGCTGATTTAAAGTTTAATCAATCGGATTTAAAACAAATATTACTTACCTTTCGTTTAAAACATCGCAGAAAATAATTTTTAAAATGGAGGCGGATGAAATCTCTATTAACAATCTGATGTTTGGGAGATTTAACTAAATTTTCTGCAATTTGTTTCTATCCGTCAACATTACTTGACGAATATAGCGTGTGCAACATTTTGCTATAATTTTATAACTTCTTCTTCTTCTTCTTCTTCTATGTACCCTGTCCCTTCAGGACGTAGGCTAACATGGCTTTCCACGTCTCCACATCCCTGGTGGCTCTTAGCACGTCATCTCCTTTTACACCATGCAACCCTCGTTCCATCAGCCACCAGATTAGGTCCTTCAAATATGTTATCCGTTGCTTTCCCTTGTCGCTTTTTCCCTCTATCTGGCCTGTTAGTATCAGGTTCTCCAAGCCCTCTTTCCTTATTGCATGTCCCAGGAACTTCAGCTGTCTCTTCCTGATGCTCAGTATCAATTTTCTTTTTGTTTCCATCATTTCTAGGACCTCATCATTGCTCACATGCTCAATCCATGATATCCGCAGCATCCTTCTGTAGAACCACATTTCAGTTGCTTGAAGTTTTTCCTTCATCTTTGATGATATTGTCCAGCATTCACTGCCATATTGAAGAACTGACAACACATAGCAATCCAGTACTCTCTTCTTTGTTTCTAGCGAAATTTTCATGTTTCTCAATACTTTACTCAACTTCTGGAATGCTTCCTTCGCCATGCCAATTCGCCTTCGGATCTCTGTGTCGTACTTTCTGTCTTCTGTTATAACACTTTCCAGGTATTTACATTTTTGTACCCGCTTGATTCTAGTATCCCCGACCTGTATTTGGCATAGTGGGCTGCTCTTTTTACTGATGACCATGCATTCGGTTTTCTTGCAGTTTATTTGTAGTCCTTTCTTGTCACTCTCTTTAGCTACCTTCTGTAGGAGGTCTTGTAGTTTCCTTTCTGTGTCTGCTATAATCTTAAAAATTTAGGAAAATATTCTAAATAATCTAATGTTTTATTGAATCTTACCCACTTTGGATTTTGCATTTACTATAGTTTCCGCGCTTATTTTCTGATAATGTCGTGTATAGACGTTCGTATTTGCAAAAATCAGCACGTTTATACACATGAAAAAATTAAAAATTCTTTTAAAAATGCTGCAGAGAGGTCACAGAATTATACTACGCTTTTCCATTTATGATTAGTAAATAGTCTTTACTTAAAAACAAGAACTGGTAGAGATCAATACAGAATTTTAAAATATTAAAAACTTAAATTATTATAATCATAATTAAAAAAAATGAAAATTCTTATAAAAATTAATCATTCAGAAAATATTTTTTTATCTTAAGACAATAATGTTCATATATTTTATTCAGAAAATCAATTAAAAGTTTTCCTAATTAGATAATGCCTTAGTTTTATTGCATTTTTTATTTTATCATTCAGAGCAGAGTTTTAGTGACTGGGGGTTCTGTTTTATGAAAAAAAAAAAAAAAAGAAGAAAAACGCTTATTTAAATTCTCCAAAGACCCCTGTTTATAGTTAACATAAACATGAAGCCGTGCAAACATGAATTTCTCGATATTTTATGAAGTCGGGGTAACAAATGTAAAAAAAATTATCAATATCTTTTAAAAAGAATACATTCAAATGATAATTTATTTTTATTATAAGCCGTGAAAATTTTATTCAAATCAGACAATTATTTGATTTTGGGAAAATTTCCAAATTAATGTTTTTGTCACCAGAAAAAAACAAAAAATGAGTTATGTAATATTAAGTTTCTTATTGCAAAATATCGTAACGATTTGGTTAAATTTAAAAAAATATTTAAAAAATACTTTGAATTTTTCTCTTAATAATAGGATAAACATTTTGATAAAAATAAAAGGTAAAAGTTCGTTTTTTATGTTTGAGACATTTTTTTATTCATACAATGTTGTTTTCTCAGCGACTTAGTGGAGTTACATATATATATAATACCAAATCGGTCGAGTTTCGATCCCGGCCAGAAGCAAGTGGATGCCTCTAGCCACACTGATGAGCTGTGATACAGCGAAACAGGCTTGTATGTGGATGACTAATATATTATGCTCTCATTACGATTGAGCTCTCTGGAGAAGAACATTTTAAAAACAGTTTCCACTTCTGCTATATGCGTGACTCTTCAGAAATGAATTGAGTTTTTTCGGTGACTGGCATGTATATACACTGCTTATATACAACGCGTTAACATTTTCCTTCTCTGATTCCATGCGTCGATAGCTTAGGGAGTAGCGACTCCGACTGACACCAAATCAGTCGAGTTTCGATCCCGGCCAGAAGCAAGTAGATGCGTCTAGCCACACTGATGAGCTGTGATACAGCGAAACAGGCTTGTATGTGGATGACTATATATATATATATATATATATATATATATACCAAGCTGAGAAAAGCCTTGATAAATTGAAAATCTGCAAATGGAACTGTAGTTTTGTTTTAGACAAGAAATGACAAGCCATTCACCCGCGTATAAACTGACCCACTATCAACTCTTCAGTGACCAACAATGACTGAGCGAAATGACGTCATGAAATATGGCTCACCATGAACTATATGAAAACCGACTCCAGAAATCACCTTGATAGGGATATGCCTGCTGCATTCGTCAAGCCGATGACAACAAAGTATGAAACTCGAATTAAGACATTTCCAGTTTATTTGAAAGTTTATCATAGAAAAAATATCGGTAAATATATCAGTGAACCATCTATGTTCATAAAAAATTTAAAAGTACTAAAAATAATCTGATAATGACAAAAGTCCGCCATCTTTGACCTAACCATTATCATCGATCATTCACGCTGTCGCAGATAAAACTTAACTTCGTCGTCTCTAATTGAAACTAATCGATACGGAGGTAAGTGTTGACCTACTTTACTTGAATCTGCATTTGATCAGTCTGCTCTATTCAATAATTATTCCAGTTATAAATTGTGTCGATCGACGCTTTTAATAACATTACCAAAATACAGGGTAAATCAAAAATGCATTTACAAACTTTGGGGGCGAGCTCTTTACACCAAGACCATTCGTTTTTGAGTTATTAACTTCAAAGATTACGGTAAACGCTGTTAAATGTACAATCCAAGATACAATCCGGAATACTATTAGAAATATTGGGCATGTGTTTTTGACATCCAAACAAGCTAAAATACCCATATAAACATATGTCCAAAAGGACATCGTTGTACCTCAATACAGCAACTCATAACTAATGTTCAGGATGTTCTACACTTGCTTCTACGCAGGCATAAACCCGAGAGATCATTGACTGACGGACCCTTTCAACTACTCTCACAAGGTGTCGAATTGTTTCGCAGGCACCCATGACACGTCGATGAAGCGTCTCTGTATTATTAACATTTGCTGCAGGAAACTAATTGTTTTAGGTGGCCTCATAGATGAAATTCCAAAGGATTGAGATCAGAGGAACGTGCAGGTGAAGGAACCGGTCCTACCATATTTACCTATCCTTCATGGTCAATAATCAGTTCCAGCATAAGTTCTGTTGGCGCACCCCTTTATTAATACTACCAAAATTTGTTAAAAAAGAATCATGATTTTTTGCGGGTTTCTCATAGTTGATTCTCTAAGATCCGCTTAGATGTAGCACAAGGCCGAAAGTATGTATTTCTTTTATCGTTAGAAGGTTTAAGCAAGGTTATAGTATTTTCGTTTTCTTTTTCTTGGTTCAAAGGTTAGTAAGTATAAACATCGTTATAATGATATATATATTCTAAACATATGTTGTTAAATGTAAGAGACAATGAATGTCTATTATGTTTAATCATGAGCCGTTCTAAACGTCGTATTTTTGCTTTAATTTTGTTAAATTTTTATTTTGTGTTGACATAAAACTCCGCTTGGCAACGGCAGTAGTTACCAAAAATAATAAACGCAGTTCTTAAGTTTAGCGATGCGGTTTTATGACGTTACACCGCGGGATAGCGCGAAATGACAACAAAACCATATAGTCAAATGCAATGTAATATGTTATTTCCTGTTTTAAAGTTGATTTTCTTGAGTGTTAAAATCGTCGGTGATGGTGGATTTTATCATATTTCAGTTTAAACAACCTCTCTGAAGATGGCTCATGTGAGCCGAAAGCTTAGAAGAAAACCAATAAATAATTATCCAAATGTTGGAGAATTTTATCTTTATTTTCAACTGAAATTAAAGCAAAAATACGACGTTTAGAACGGCTCATGATTAAACATAATAGACATTCATTGTCTCTTACATTTAACAACATATGTTTAAAAAATTACTTGCTGCCTCGATATATATATATATATATATATATATATATATATATATATATATATAGAGAGAGAGAGAGAGAGAGAGAGAGAGAGAAAGAGCGATATCAGTGGGCCGGGAAACTAACGCGCTAGAGCGAGATCGTCTGCTTTCCACGAACTGATACATCTTGGATTTAGAAGGAGAAAGAGACCGAGTATTTATCTTTTATTTAATCTATTTCTCCAGCGCCGTCTAACAGTGTTTGACGAAGCCAAGTGCGGGTATCCTATTTCCGGTTCATTTACTTTTAGCATTTTTGGAACATGTATTTTTTCTTTACTATCCATCATTATTATTATTTTATTTATCGAATTCATTTCATTTCTCACAAGTATAGCTGTCTCAAGAGAAACCACTATAATACAATAGTTGTTATTTACCCTTCACGGATCATTCAATATTATTTTCATGATTTTAAATAAAGTTCAATGGATGTTGTTTAAAAAATGACCGAGATTTTGATGTTAACTGGGGTGAGGAATATCTTGTTAATTTTAACACCTCCAAAATGCAACTGCAGTATATATATATAAATCATCTGAGAGACCCCGCTTTCTGCTTCCGTCACCTCTCGAAAGAGACATGATTGACTAGGCAGAAAATTCCGCAGTAGGTTGCCATTACATTCTGCATTAGACTGGTTGCCAGCCAAGGCTATAGAACCCAATCTGTCCTGTTTTTTAACCCATAACTGGAGGGAAGAGACGGATTAATAAGTTTCCCATGGGCATTTGCGCGTAAGTGAAAGCAAGGATTAACCTGGATTTCGAACTCGGCTCCCCGATTTCTCGTTCCGAGTCGATATCCACTGCACCATGACGCACATACGCCATATATTTAGAGATCCTTTTTATTCACCGTATTTTTTTCAGGTACGTTTGTTAAACTTTGCCGATGTTTAAATCTCATTTAAAGCCCCCCCCTTATAATTAAAGAACAAACTGTAGCAAGTCTCACCCCCCAAATGGTGATTAGCCATCGGATCTAATAACCGATGATAACCTTCAATCGACCTCGTCCTGAAATATCGATTAATAGGTGAGAAAACTTGTTTATCTGCTGGTTTGAACAGGACGTGAAAAACCACATTAAACAAAGATTGGGAGTCGTCATGCTTCAAAACAATTGCCTTGCAGGCGTACTCTTCATTGGTTTCTTTTTTGCTTTTGAAGAGAAAGAGAGAGAGAAAAAAAAAGAATATTTCTATTTTAATATGTGCGGGTAATTCCGTTTCTCTTATGAATGAAACGTTTATAAGAAAAAAACTTATGGCGTACGTGACTCTGTTCACGCAAGGTCTATACTATCAGCCAAGCCTAAAAAACAAATAATAATTGAAAAATAAATATTATTTAACTTTCTCTTTCCCTACTGACACAGTCTCTCTTTCTATCCCTCTCACGGATTCTCAAATAATAGCAATAAACGAATCGTCATAAATATACCAGATCTATAAATCGCTACATGCCGTACAGGTTTTAAAAAAACAGGATAGATAATATATATAACACGACATTATGTAAGTGTATTTACCCTACTTTTCCACTGGAGCGATATGTCACACAAGGTCTTTTTTTAACGTGGTGAATCCGACCGCGTACAGACGGGCAATTTACCCAGTTCCCTCAACCGCCGATTGAGCTGGACCTGCTGACGAACACCTGGTCCACCCCTCTGGTGCAAAGGGGTGGCGCGGCCGCGGGACACTGTTCCCCGGGACCGGGCATCTACTCAGTGTAATTTTTCTCAAATGCACCTCTGACCTCGCGGACGGAGCTACAACTGAACCGCACCCTGTCTTCGAGAGACGCAAGTGAAAGATGATTTTTGGTCCCCACCCGACACAAAAATGTGTCAGGTATGTATGAGTTGATTTACTAAGCGCCGCTGAGATGTGGTAAAAGGCCGGAGGTATGAGGTACCCAGTGAGGATCAAACTTATTACTCAGTTGCCATAGTTTCTAGCGAGACAAGCTTGCTAACTATTACACCACGTCGGGGTGCCCAAACGACAGTATACAAGTATCTATATATATATAAACAAAAACGATGATATATTATATCTTCAAGCGTCAACAACAGATGCCTGAGCAGTTTTACTAAGCTTTGGTCATTCTGGAAGAGGGTTGCAAGTAAATGTCGAACTCACGAAGTAATGGTACCTCATCATTGCATGATGAGGTACCATTACTTTTAATCATTTCACCTCAAGTAAGGCTATAGAGCTGCTAAGACGCAACGGAGAAGTGAGTTTTAGAGAATACGAGAAAAATACTATTAAAGATAGAGCCCAATAAAAAAAAGATATTGCATTTGAATAAAATTTGACTGGGAAACAAGAAGCTGGAAGAGAGTTTCACACATGAGAAGTGCAAGAGAAGAAACTATTAGAATAGAACTTACGGTAACATCTAGCCATTTTAACTGTTAAAATGATTAGACCTTGCTGCTAATGTAGTACTGCGATTAAGTCTAGGTAGCATAGGGAAGTTCATCAGAACAATTACGATAAAGGTATATAAAAACAAGACGCAGAAAAGCTACATTGCGGTGGCGGGAAACCACTGAAGGAAAGATGCCAGGTCAGGACCGATGACATTGCAGATTAATCTTGGGATTTTATCAAGAATCTCTAAATAAAGGAGAACGGGATCATTTGTGGCAGCAATATTTAAAGCATACACGAGTGGTAGACTTATGGAAGATAGATTATGGGGAGAAAAATTCTCTAGTACGACACAGTGAACAAACTTTTCTAGCAGCAAACCTAGCAATTGATTCAATATAATCTTTCCACTTCATGTCAGCCGAAAATGTTAACCCTAGAAGGTGCAACTAGCCATTCTCTTGGATGTTAGTATCGGCCACGCTGACGGGAGGCAAAAAGGGGCTCTCTCAGATGATTCATAGACTGCAGTTGCGTTTTGGAGGTGTTAAAATTTGATACACTTATAGACAAAGACATAAGAAACGATATTCAGAAGTTTCAAGGTTTCATTTCTTACAATAGTGCAGAAAATCGATATTGTATATATATAAAAAGTAAGATGTTTGTGTGTGTGTCTGTTTATCTGTCTGTATGTCCTTTATACAAATCCACAATTTTTATCCGATTCTCACCAAACTTCGAACAAATATTCTTTAGGCTGAGTCTCCAGGACCATGGATTTAGGCTCCAGGACCATGGATTAGTTTTAAAGCTTTCATTACACCCGAGCTATACTGCTAGTATATATATAAGTGTGAAAGTCCATTATCTGAGGAATAGATGTGATTCCCCATAACACTAACTAATGCTAGAGAAGACAATCTGTCCTGCAATTCAATTTCTTTTTTCGATATCAGTTAGTTAAGGGATACAAGCTTGGGTGATCATGTCTTTTTCTATTCATGACTGGCAATGCAGCAGATTTTCCCGCAGTAGATTGCTATTACTTTCCGTGGAAAACTGATTGATAAGAAATGCTACAGAACCCAATCTGTCCTGATATTCAATTCTTTTATCCAGATCTGTCAGTTAAAGGCCATAAGTGATACTCGCTTGGGTGATCATGTCTCTTTTGTTCCATGACAGACTAGGCAGAAGATTTTCCCGCAGATAATTGCCATTACTTTCTGCGGAAGGTTGCCAAAGGTTGCCATTACTTTCGATAGCCAACCAAGGCTATAGAACCTAGACTGTTCTGCTATTTAACCGATAGCTAAAGGGAGAAGAGATGGATTTATATCTTCCCGTAGTGAAATTCAAACTCGGCTCTCCGAGTTTTTGTTCCGAGCCGATATCCACTGCACCACACCGCCCATACTCGCCCACTTAAATTCACCAAGAGAAACCATGTCTATGTTAACAGCTTCAATCAATTACAATCAGAAACAGTCAGTTAAGTGCCATACGTGATACACACTTGGGTGATCATGTCACGAAAGAGAGATGACTGACTGGACAGAGGATTATCCCGAAGTAGGTTGCCATTGCTTTCTGCGGTAGACTGGTTGCAAGCCAGGGCTATAGAACCCAATCTGTCCTATTATTTAACCCATAACTGGAGGGAAGAGACGGACTAATAACTTTCCCCAGGGTGTTTGTGCGGAAGTAAATGCAAGGAATTCAACTGAAATTCGAACTCTGCACCTCGATTTGTCGTTCCGAGTCGATATCCACTGCACTACAACGCACATCCATATTATAATTATTAGTGGTACTATAAAAGTAGAATAATTATGTATCGGGGTTTGGAACGAAAGCTATGATGACCAGTCAGTTAAGATACTCAATATCTTAAGACGCTCAATGTTAAAGATTCATGGACTCCTGGACCATCTGTCCCAGAAACAATATTGGCTGAATCATGTAACTCCGGGTCAAACAAAGTGACAAAACAATGTAATTAAAACAAACGACAATTAATGCATTTATTAACATTACTATCGGGATGTGCATTGTGGCGCAATGGATATCGGCTTGGAACGAGAAATCGGGGAGCGGAGTTCGAATTCCAGTTGAATTTCTTGCATTCACTTACGCGCAAATACCCTTGGGAAAGGTATTGATCCGTCTCTTCCCTCCAGTTATGTGTTAAATAACAGGACAGATTGGGTTCTATAGCCTTGGTAAGTAACCAGTCTACCGCAGAAAGCAATGGCGACCTACTGCGGGATAATCTTCTTTCGAGACATGATCGCCCAAGCGTGTATGGCACTTTTTTTTTTAATCGTATCACCTCGAGCAAGGCGGTAACGCCACTGATGTGCAGGGAGCTACGTAATAGTGAAAAAATTGGAAAAGAGAAAGCCGGAAACCACATCCTAAACAGGGAACAAGGGATGAGCCTCTTAACCTGTTCAATAGACATGTGTGGAGTGTGAACCGGGCGATAGATTGATCTATCTACTCTACTTAACTGACTAACATTATTATTTACATGTGTGCACAATTTTAATGAAAGGAAAACGATATTGAAACAATATATAGGGATGCGCTTGCTTGTGTGTGTATGTTTGTGTTTGTGTGTGTGTGTGAAATAAACGTGTGTGATAAACACTTGTGTGCATGAAAGAATTAAAAAATGAACAGAGGACAAAGAAAACAACAGAGTTTTTTTATCTACGTTCGACTACATTTGGATCAGTCAGTTAAGTGCCATACACATTTGGGCGATCATGTCTCAAAAGAGCCATGACTGGCCGGGTAGAAGGTTGCCATTACTTTCTGCTGTAGACTGGTTGCCAATCAAGGCAATAGAACCCACATTGACAGCTATTTAACCCATATCTGGAGAAAGAAGAGACGCATTAATACATTTCTCAAAGGTATTTGAATGCAACGAATTCAAATGGAATTCGATCCCGGCTCTCCGATTTCGCGTTCCGAGTCGATATCCACTACACCACAATGCACATCCAGCAATGATGGTATCTACCTTGAATCCATCATTAAAAAAACAGGCCGTAGATTTAGTAAACTTCAAACGCTTCACATATGAAGCGTATTGATCAGTTATAACAAATTTATTATAGGAGATAAGGAAATTGAACATAAAATATGAATCGATTTAATAGAGGAAATAGATAGATACTTCTCCTACAACATAAGCTTTTCGATCAATCTTAATCTGAATAATTAAACTGATACTTATATATATATATATATATATATATACTGCTTTCTTAATAAAACGGGTTTTACGAAATTTAAGCGAAAGAATGAGCGAGATAAACAAAGAATTCTACGGAAAGTGAAAAGAAAATCAGTTTAAATTATATATGGATTATTTCGGACAAATTCTCAGTCGAACATTAAACATTAAATTGATGTAAGAGTTTCGCGAATGTATTTTTTGTTTTATTTAAAAAGGTATTATGTTTTTATAAATTATTATTTAGCGATCAAAGTTCATCGCGGGTCTTCTATGTCCTTCCGAAACCTTTCTGTATTCCATTAGTAAACACTTCAAATACCTCGGTGCATGGATCAGTTATAACAAATTTAGTATAGGAGATAAGGAAATTGAACATAAAATACGAATAGATTTAATAGAGGAACTTTACCGATTTGTAAAATCTTATATGTCTGGCGGAGATCCGAAAATGGAGACTTTTCATATCAAGAAAGAAATGAGAGCCCCTCACAGTTGAGATTAGAATAATCTTGAACAAAAATATCAAAATCATCTACGAATTGTTCAAAGAAATAGGGCTCAAGATAACCTTTTCAAAACAGAAGCAATGATTTGCAATTGGAATGAAAGAAGTGATGGCATGTACCCTGATTCAGGATGTAGAATTAGGAAATACCAAACACTCCAAACAGCTTAGTGTATGAATCAGTTACGACAAGTTTAGTAAATGAGTTAAGGAAATTGAACATCGAATAGGCCGAGTTAGAGACAGTTTCTCCCAACACTGCACATTGACACAAAATGAAAGCATTAATCTGAAAACTCGTGTCATGTTCTTAAATAGCCTCGTCGGATCGAGACTTTCATATAGATGGCATCAAACCCGTTCAAAAATATCTAAACTTTTAGCTGTATATAATTCTAAGATCAATATTTGAAAATGGTTTTGAGTAAATGTATCTTTGGAGAAGACCACACTTGTGAACTGGTGCGACAGAATCATTAAAGAATATTACCAAATAACAGAAACCACATCGCGTGCGTATTTCAACAGCAACAACAGCTAAGATGGATATCACATGTAACTCGAAGAGTAAACAATGGCAAAATCAAGATGTTAGCATAACACACGACTTCGAAGGAAAGGTTAGGAAAAATACCGCCACCAACACTGCAAAAAACAATAACAGCTACTGGCCTTGAGAAGTCTATTTTACGGAAAAAATAATTTAAGAGAAAGATTACATGCCTTTCAACCGACAGTAGTAGCAGATATTCGGTTAATGAATGCCAAATGTTTCCTTATAAGGAAATGGTTAGCATTACCATTGGCATCTTAATTTTCCAAAGCAAAATATGTACATATTGAAACCTCAAATTAATTAAGATCCGAAGCCAAGTGTAGTATCAGAGCATTATTATTATTATATCATTTTTCCATATAATTTGGTTTCTGCTATGGTCGCACTACCTACCAAGTCTGCAGGAAGACCTAAGGCAGGTCTTGGTGTGTTGTTATGGCTCCATTTCCTGTTTTTTATATCTCCCTAACATCCTTAGAGTTACATAGACAAAGTTCTCCTTAGTGTGTGGACTGTACTTAACAAGACAATTTTTGTATATCTCTTAAGCTTGGGTTTCCAGGGATTCTTTCAATGTGTTTTTTGTTCTATTTTTTTCATTCCAAGTGCACTCACGATCACTGGTATGATAGTTGCTTTCAATTTGCACATTTTTTCTATTTCAATTTCCAAGTTTTGACTGTTTTTCGAATTCCTTGGTTGCTATGTTACAATCCGCTGGACAAGCCATATCAATTAATAAGCAAGTTTTTTTTTATTTTGGGTTTTTAGCAATAAGACCTCGAAATTGAAATAGAAAAAATATGGAAATTGAAAACAAGAGTTGTGCCAGTGATAGTAGGTGCACTTGGAATGATAAAAATGGAACACGACAACACATTGAAAGAATCCCTGGAAACCCAAGCTTAAGAGATATACAAAAAATTGTCTTATTAAGTACAGCCCACACACTAAGGAAAACTTTCTCTATGTAACGCTAGGGATGTTAGGGGAGATAGAAAAAACATGAAATGGAGTCATAACAACACACCACGACCTGTCTTAGGTCTTCCCACAGACTTGGTTGGTAGTGCGACCATAGCAGAAATCGAAATATGATGAAAAATGACATAATAATAATTATTATTATTTCCTGATGAATACATATTTCCGTCTGAGTCCCAACCAGAGATCTAAGGTCAGAAATGGCCTTATGATATTTTCCGTTGATAATCTTTTGTAAAAAATCCCCCCATAACCTTATACACACATTTTCCAGAGATAAAGCTTTTCGGAATTTGTGAGTTGTACTTGTGAGTACCATTTTTGCATTTCTTTAAGGTATGAGCTACTAGGAAACCTTTCAAAGCGTTTATCGGAACCTTTTCCAATCGGTCCATGGGCTCCTACTTCAACTGGAATTATGAATGTTCTTATGTCACATTTCTGAGATTTCTACTTCAAGATCCTTGCATTTGAAGATCTTTAAAGATACATTGTACTTTGCAGAGATTGCCATACCAATAAGAAAGTGCATTCTGTTTTGTGGTCTTTTGGGGATCATTATGTCTGGGCGATTAGCTTTGATTGTTCTGTCCTTGCGTATAGTAAAGTCCCATAAATTACTACAGGTCCTATCTCTGTAACCGGGTTTGAGTGATGTTCATACCGGTTACTTGCAGTTGCTTCCCCCGTAAAAGTTGCATATTTTCCGGTTCAGATAGGGTTTGTCATGTTGAGTTTTATATTCTGTTAGTAATAACAATGTGCAACCCGATATAAGAGAGTCAATTGTTTCTAGATATTTATTTCAGAATCTGCATTTGGGGTCAGCACAATTTTTCAGTGTGTGTGCTTTGGTAATCTCGAGTGTGTGCTTGATAATTAATAGTGTATTAATAATAATAATAATAATAATAATAATAATAAGATAATAATAATAATAAAATTGTCTTATTAAGTACAGCCCACATACTAAGGAAAACTTTATCTATGTAATGCTAGGGATGATAGGGAAGATAGAAAAACATGAAATGGAGCCATAACAACACGCCACGACTTGCCTTAGGTCTCCCCGCAGACTTGGTTGGTAGTGAGACCATAGCAGAAATCGAAATATGATGAAAAATGACATAATAATAATAATAGAAAAACATGAAATGGAGCCATAACAACACGCCACTACCTGCCTTAGGTCTCCCCGCAGACTTGGTTGGTAGTGAGACCAAAGCAGAAATCGAAATATGATGAAAAATGACATAATAATAATAATAGAAAAACATGAAATGGAGCCATAACAACACGCCACTACCTGCCTTAGGTCTCCCCGCAGACTTGGTTGGTAGTGAGACCATAAGCAGAAATCGAAATATGATGAAAAATGACATAATAATAATAATAAATCGCTGTAAATTTTTCGGATAGTTGTATGGTGGTTACATGTATTGAGATTCAAGTAATTTTGAAGCATTTGAAACTAGAACAAAAAACCTCTGACACTTATAACAAAATTCAGAAACGGGAGGAAAGAAACAATATTTGACTAAAGTGCCTGAAATTAGTTTAAGTATTTCAAGAGTGGTGACTTGTCCTTTGAAGTGGGCTACTAATAGTTGTCGATCGTGCTACTTTAAAATGTAGTGCAGTGACAGATCCAACTAGCAACACTCGACGATGTGGTGTGATAATTAACAAGCTTTCCTCGCTATATCTTTTACGACTGAGTAATGAGTTGAGGAAGTGCGTTGTGGTAGAGTGGATATCAGCACGGAACGAGAAATCGGAGAGCCGAGTTCGAATTCCTGTTGATTTCTCTGCTTTCACTTTCGCACAAATAACTTTGGGAAATATATTAATCCATCTCTTCTCCCTCCAACTATAGGTTAAATATCAGGACACACACTGTAGCTATGGTTGGCAGCCAGTTTACCGCAGAAAGTGATGGCAACCTACTGCGGGAAAATCTTTTGCCAAGTTGGTCATGTCTCTCTCGAGACATGTATTGCGTATGAAACTTGATTGACTTAATGAGTTTGATCTTTATTATAAAAGAATGATAAAAAGTACCTGATTTCAAATACTACAATAGCAAACGGCTCTAATAGAGATATGGAGAAGACAAGCAAGCACAGAGACACACAGACTCTCTTCAAATCTAAAGCCAGAAAAGGATTAGCTGGAGTAATTGATTTTATTTACGATGTCTACTTATTCTCAGAGATCCCAAGACATTTCCCCACGCATAGTTTTGCTGTTCTTTTTGTCAGGCTGATGATGCCAAAGAGAACACAAGCTTTCGAAACGCGTCTTTGGTGCCTACTATTTCAGTACTGAAACATCTAAACTTATTTTTAAATGGAAATTTGTCTGTGTGTGTGTGTGTGTGTGTGTGTGTGTCTGTGTGTGTGTGTGTCTGTGTGTGTGTGTGTGTGTGTGTGTGTGTCAGTTACCTATAGACTCCGAAGCGGCTGAACCGATTTTTTGAAAATGTACACAGTTGTACTATAAGCGTCTGCGAGTGTTCTAAGCTAGGTTTTGTGTCGAGATACTCCCGATAAATATCGAAAATCGATAATCGAAAACATCGGGTTATAGAAGGAGTGGTCCGATTTTAATCAAATTTGATACACTCATAGACAAAGACATAAGAAACGATATTCAGAAGTTTCAAGGTTGCATTTCTTACAATAGTGCAGAAAATCGATAATATATATATATATAAAGGCAAGATATTTGTGTGTGTGTCTGTTTATCTGCCTGTATGTCCACAATTTTTATCCGATTTTCACCAAACTTCACACAAATATTCTTTAGGCTGAGTCTGAGCTCCAGGACCATGGATTAATTTCAAAGCTTTCATTACACCCGAGCAATGCCGGGCTGTACTGCTAGTATTTAATACTAGAAAGAGCAGTCAAAGATCGCAAATACCCGCCAAGGCAATACCGACATTATCTCAGCAATTAACAAGAGATGATTATTAAAATGAGAAAGAACAACTGCAATGAATTGACCGCTCTCAAGAGTGAAAATAATAATAATAATAAAAAAAGAACTCTACCATTTTCAAAATTAAATCACATGCACACTTACAATGAAACAGGATAGTTGATTCAGTATTTAAAATGATATAGGAGAGGTAATTTAGTATTAGACATTTGAAAGGCAAAAATTTAATTTTATTAATAAAACTGGAAAAACCTTTCTCCCGTACCGGGTCGAACAGAAACTTTCTCCAGTACCGGATCGAACCCCAAATCTAATCAGTTCGTGTCAGTCATGAAACCTATAATTCCTGAATGTTTCATCCAAATTTATCCAGTGGGTCTTGAGATATCTTGATCACGGACAGACATACAGAAAAACAAGTAAACAGATAAGTGCAAACGAATACAATACATCCGCCTTAAGGCTGAGGTAACTAGACAAGCATTAAAATGCGTTTTAACACGATGCGTAAGGACACATTTTTTTTTAGTCTTTTCTGTGTATTCTATCGATAAAATAACAAAAATTAAAGCTTGTCATGTACATAAAAAATTCGTCTTAAAACGCGTTCCGCTCGTCGAACAATGAGCGTTGAAAGATGAAACCTAGCCGTTGTCGTTGTCGTTTCTCCTACGACATTCCATATGCTGTAAAACGTTCAGCTCTTACCAGTGTTGCAGACGTTCAGTAGGTCGTTTGAGGTTTCGCTACCGAAATGTTGTTAGAGGTTTATTTACACATTTTGTTTTTAGATATTGATGGCATTAGTGGGTTGTTCGATCTTTTGCTGCCAATTTGCCATTAAAAAAAGAAGAGGGAAGCAGTCGTAGCGGATAGAAAAACCGACATTTTTGAATCGTGGTGACAGGACTTTTGGACTCACATTTCTGAACAGACGACGTCCGTGTCAGTTTTTATTTTCAGTGAAGACTCTGCCTATCAAGGCGTACACCTCCTTAAAAATCTCATTCTTTCACAAAATGCTTATCAGCTAACTGGTATGATTCCGAACATTAAAGCTAACAGATTTCTAAACGTTTCTGGCTTCCCCTGTGAAGAAAAAGATGTCCCCAACCACCATATATCTTCTGACGAGAATAAATGATGCGACGTACGTATTTATAAGCATCTGACGCTCTTTCACTTCATAATACCTCGGGCTTTTTGTTAAATTTCTATTTAATCCCTACTTTAACAAACACTATTTGTTTACAAAAACTTGAACTACAACGAATTTTAAACAAACGGGGTGGTGAGAATAAAAGAGGTGGTCGGAATTTTCGAATATTCCTATCTGAAATAAAGAGGCGTGAGAAATTTTACTGAGAATTTAATAAAAGGGGAGGTTGGAGAAGGATGTATCTGATGGATTTTTCTGAAAAAAAAAAAAAAAAAAAAAAAAAAAAAGGGACAATCGTCCCGGCCCGTCTTATTTGAAACTCAAAGTTAACCCTGTTTCTTTAAAATGTTTTTTTTTTTTTATTTGTCAAGAAAAAAGACTCCATCAAGTGAAGATAACTAACAACATTTTTTTATCGTTTCACCGCAACAAGGTAGTACTGCCACTGGTGCACAGGGAGCTACATAGGAGGAGAGTGAAGGGTTACACAGGAGAAGAGCAAAGAGAAAGAGGAACGGAAGAGGAACTAGTTACAGGGGGTGTCACATAATAGGCGAGAGAAGCATGGGAATACTGGTGTGAAGAGAGTTGCGTGAGAGTAGAGTGAAAAGGGAGAAGAACAAGATACAGGGGGTGTTGAGGAAATAATAAGTGAAAGATTGGAGTCAAGGGGATAAGAGATGGCAATTGACGTTGCATTTAAACTCTTAGAGATTGTAGCTATCAGGGAAGCAAGTATACAGAAGGGAGTTTCACAGGTGGAAACTTCGAGAAAAGAAGCTGGTAGAGTAGAAGTGACGGCTGCATTTGGCTGTTTTGACTCTAATAGGGCGGAACCCTGTTGCCAGTTTAGTTACTCGAGTAAATTCTTCTAGAATGAGCACCAGGGTGCTAAGCTCATCGGAGCAGAAGCCGTGAACATATTTGTAGAAGAGACAGAGGAAAGCAACATCCCGTTGGTGTGAAAGTAGCTGAAGTTGAGCTACCAGCCCGGGATCTATTACATTGCAAATTCTCCTCTGGATTCTGTCGAGAACCCCGAGATGAATAGCAGGGGCACCCGACCAGATACGACAACAGTATTCAATGCATGTTGATTCAATGGTTGATTTGTATGTGTAAGATTGATTCAGACGAGAAAAACTCCCTGAACCTATACAGTGATCCAACCTTCCTAGGAGTAGATATAGCTATTGATTCAATGTAGTCGTTTCACTTGAGATCGGCTGAGAGGGTGAGGCTGAGGAGGCGCTATGTGTTACTTTCGAGGAGACTACTTTGATCCATGCTGATGGAGGCGCAGGAGGGATAGCAGCATTTTTGGAAGCATTAAAGATTACGAGCAATTTCTTACCCCAGTCCACCACAGATTGGAGGTTTTTCTCAAGAACAGCAGCAAGGTTATTTTTGCCCGCCTTGGCAGATTTCTTACTGAGGCCAGAGTAAATAGTGTTGTCGTTAGCATAAATGCCTACCTTGGATTTGATCACATCAGGGAGGTCTTGATGAAGACCAGAAAGAGCGTCGGACCTAGAATAGGATTTTGGGGAACATCCGCGTTCGTGTGATAGGATCAGGAGGCATGCCCTAAATTTTATTTACCTTATTTTCCATAGGATTAATATCCTCATCCTGTGCTCTCTGACCCTTTTCAGGTGATTGCCAATTCGAATAACCTTCAAGTTATGTTGAACTGAACCCTTTATTTTCTCTAAAATTATATATTGTTTTGAGCAGCAATGAGTCATATTGTCATTTAATTTCCGACTATCAAAGTTTAGAATTCAGTATTTGTTACTTCTTAAAGCAGTGGTCTTCAGTTTTTTTTTCTTTGGGACGCATTTTCGGAATGAAGATTTGCTTGTGTTTAAACCAAATTTTCTATAATAAAAAATAGATTTAAAAATAAAATAAAAACACAGTGGCTTAAAGGGAGATAACCACGAATTCGAAGTCAAAACATTATCATAAATATATATATATATATATATATATATATATATATATATATATATATGGGTACCTCCAGTTATTTTCGATATCCAAATTTTAAACTGAATTTTTAAAAATTAAAAAACAATTTCTAAAAACTTTTATTTTAGTTTTAATTGAAAGCAAAATGATTAAATTTACCATTTCCAGTAAGCAAAATACTCTCTGGTTTATTTCAAACAGAAATTATATTGATTGGAATATAAAAGTTTGAGATTTTTTTTCAATTTTTGAATTTTGCCTCCATTTTCGAGCGATCGACACATTTGTAAACAAAGGTTAATTTTCAGTTTTAAAAATCTGGAAAAAATAAAATATACATCTGTGACACATTATTTTTGGAAGATTAGCAAATTTTATGCTAAATTAATTTGATTTACACATTACTTATTTATAGCCTGAAATTTAGAATAAATTAGTTCTTAATCACAGATTTGAACTTTTTGATCTGTCCGCCGTATATTAAAACGTGTTGACAGGTTCCCGATTAGAGATAAAAGTGTATGGCGTTTATAAGTGACAAAATTGTACAATTTTTTTTCGGGAAAGGGAGAAACTCTGGCCTTTTAATTTACCATACAAAACAAAATTTAAACACACACACACACACACACACACACACACACACACACACACACACACACACACACACAAAAATTAATTATTTTAGAAATATGAAGGCCAAACGATTTCTATTAAACTTTTCTATTTTCGATAGGCAATATAATCTTCAGTTATTAACTTAAAAATCTAACCGCAACAAATCTTTGAAGTATTTTTAAAATATGTTTGAGATTTTATAAATTATTTGATTAAAAAAAATGAAAACAATTCCTTTAAAATATCATTAGTGATCGAAAATTGTTTTCTTCAAACTATAATGTCCTTAATTTTTATTATTTATTCCAGCAATTAAAGCTTATCAAATTAAATAATATCAGAGTTTTATTGCATTTTTTATTTTACTCTTCGAAGCAGATTTTCGGATACAGAGGCCAAATTAAAAAAAAAATTACATGATTTATATTCCCCAATGAGTCCTGCGTTTAACTAATAAAACCATAGACCGCAACAAAGTAATGTTTATTAAAATTTTGTGGATTTACGGAAGTGGGGGTAGGGAGGTAACAGTTAAAAATATTTTTACCAAGATTTAAAAAAATAATAGTTTAAAAAATAATCTAATTCATTTGTGAATGAGTACTGAAAGTTTCATTAAAATCCGACAATTATTTGATTTTGTAAGAATTTCCAAATGAATGTGTTTGTCACCGGAAAAAAAGTAGGTGATGTAATCATTACGTTTTCCATTGTAAACAGTCGTAACGTTTTGTTTATCCGCTAACTCAAATCAAAACAAGATTTTCTGCCAACATTTCGAACATGTTAGAAGGGATTAAAATTTTTTAAAAAATAATTAAAAATTACTTTCCTCTTGATAATAATATAAAGATTTTGATGGAAAAAAATCGTTATTATTAAGTTTGGGACCTTTCTTATTCATAATATTCTTAGCTATTTAGTGAAGGTACCCCTTCTCTTTCTCTCTCTCTCTCTATATATATATATATATATATATACATATATATATATATATATAGTCATCCGCAGACAGATCTGTTTCGCTATATCACAGCTTATCAGTACGGTTAGACATTCGATTGCTTTTACCCAGAATTGAAACCCGACCGAACTGGCATCAGTAGGCGATTCTACCTCTGAGCTGTAGGCGCTCGGTAGAAGGAGGCAGACTTTTGGCATATGATGTATCATACGCCAGTAGTTAAAGTGTTCTAATTCATTACTGAATGAGCTATGCGTAAGTGCAAGATTAACTATATATATATAGAAGTATAGTGTAGGTATGGATGGAATAATATTCCGTATCCAAAGAAACACTATTCTTAAAAATAGTGCTCAATACAAAGTAGAGCTAATAATAATAATAATAATAATAATAATAGTATATATATATATATATAGTGATGTCAAGTCTGTGAAAGGAGAGGATAATTTAAAATGATCTATTTAATATAAAATATTAAGCGATAGATCTGTACAGAGAGCTCGATTGATGTTATCCAGAACAATATGATATCTATGAAGGAAAACTCAACGCATCATCTAAAGTGGTTATCAATTATAATCTATTTCAATGAACAAATTAATTCATTTCATCAGACCACGTTTTATTTGATATAAATATTTTCCCAGAATATCAAAAATATGTTTTAAACGAAAAAGAAATCAAGTAGCATGATCCAGAATAGAAATCTTTGGCCTTATCTTATAAGGGTCACCAAGGTTAAGGGAGAAAAAGTTCATTGGGCAAATATGAGTGACCATATATGCATTACACACCACTCACAAGCATACAAATACGTATACACATATGTCCCTACATATGAATCTACCTACGCATGCATGCATACATACATATACATATACACACATGTATATACTTACACATATGCACATAATAATGTGCATACCTATAATTTTACATACATATACAAACATCCATACATATCCACATATAAATATTGTGTTCACACACTCACATTCGCACCTATAATGAATAGACATACACACGTATAATTAATATTAACACATATTTACGTAAGTATGCCAACAAACCTAATATATACGCATAAACTACGCATACAGATACATACTTACACACACATACACACACACACACACACACACACACACACACATGTATCTACATACACTACAGGCCATAATTATTAGGCCACCCCAGTGTTTTAAAAAATAATGTATTTCATACTATTTTTTTAGTATTTATTGCCAAGTGAATAATTTGAATGAAAGTAGAAAGGTTCTTTTGTTAATATTGCACAATAACATTTGCATCAAATGAATTTATAAATATTTAATAATTATCTATATGGCATTTTCAGCAAAGAAAGAATGAAGAAAATTTAGGGTGATTCTGACTAGTTCTTTGCTTCCATGCTTTGTAAAATTTTTCAAAGTAATAATAACCATTCAATTTTCATTATGTACTTACAAATAGTATTAAATACATCATTTTTTTAAAAATACTGGGGTGGCCTAATAATTAGGGGCAGTAATGTATATGTATACACATGCACGAAATCTTCTACATATAAAGAAAATAATTATCTATACACACTCTCGCCTTTATACACCTATGAAGACCAGATTTATACAAATACACAGGAGAAAATATCAACATAGGTATACATAAGTACCCCCCTAGACGCACAAATAGGGAGGTGAAGGCACAGGTGAAGAATATATGCCAGTAAATGTGTGCAACTACTTTGTATTATGTATGGAATTAAGTTTCCTTCTTTGTTGATCTGTATACTCATGAATATATATATATATATATTGTCATCCGCAGACAGATATGTTTCGCCGTATCAGAGCTCATCAGTACGGTTAGACTCCGATTGCTTTTTTACCCAGGATTGAAACCCGACCGAAATGGCGTCAGTAGAGCCCGGTGTTGATCGGGTGTAATGAAAGCTTTAAAATTAATCCATGGTCCTGGAGCTCAGACTCTTTGGACGTTGGCACGAAAAACTAAAAAGCAATAGTTGTTTCCAGTTAAAGCGAAACCGTAGACTGAAAGAAAAATGAACGGATGTAAGTCAAATTTTGATTTCCTGGTATCCATATCAAATATTTTTTTTTTTATCGTAAACTGAATTTTTGAAGGCTAAATAAGTCCTCTGAGTAAATGGTATTATGGCTGAGACTAAGAACTACAATTATACATACTTAGAGCCAAATTCGAAGCAAAAATTAAAATAAAAAGGGCTGAAAAAACACACACACAGGTAGATAAGCAGACACACACGCAAACATCTTGCCTTTTATATATATATATTATCGATTTTTTGCACTATTGTAAGAAATGCAATGTTGAAACTTCTGAATATCGTTTCTTATGTCTTCGTCTATGAGTGTATCAAATTTGATTAAAATCGGACCACTCCTTCTATAACCCGGTTTGTGCGATTATCGATTTTCGATATTTATCAGGGATGCCTCGACACAAAACCTAGCTAAGAACACTCGCAGACGCTTATAGTAGAACTGTGTAAATTTTCAAGGAAATCGGTTCAGCCGTTTCGGAGTCTATAGGTAATGGACACACACACATACACATGCACACAGACTACACACACGCACACACAGACAAAGTTTAGATTGGTACTCGAATTCAAATAATTCCACTATATCACGCCTGTGTCTTCACTTCCCTGTTTGTGTAAATTATCGTTTGATAATTCTTGCGGATTGAAGAAATTGTAGTTAAGGTGTCCTTTTGTATTTTTCTCTGTTGAATTCAGCACAGATAATTACAAAAACACAACGTTATCAAAATATATATGGAACCAGAAAGAAAACAACATTACCAGCAAAATTAAATGGGAAATAATAAAAAGGGCACCACCACGCATCAGTATTAGCAAAAGTTGTAAATTAGAAGAGAAACTAGTAATAATCAGTTTTAAAAACCAAAGTAAAATATAAAAAAAAAAAAATGAAAAAATGAAAAAATGCAGACATGTGAATAAATACCTACTTTGCTACAAAAGCAACAATAAATAACAACAAAATCAAACAAAAAATAAGGAAACAAACAATATGAATAAAATAAAAAATATAAATTAAGATTGAAATATTAAAAAATAAAAATATTCAAATATAATTACAAATACGAAACCACGATAATAAACAAAAAATAATAAAAAAAACAAAAAACATACAAATAATATAAATACGAAAAAGTAAAGGACATACAAACACCCTGTCACAACATAAACAAAAAATATTACAACCACTAAACGAAAAATAAAAATGAAATAAATAAATAAAATGAAAACAAACTCACGTAAACCCCACAAACACAAATACAATAACACTCAACCATGACCCAGAAAAAATAAAGCGTGACGAAATAAACATACCAGCAAATTAAGGAAAAAGTTAAATCAATAAAAAAGAGGGCAAGGAAATAAAACAAACAGCTATTTACGCATATGCTAAAAATAAATCGAACAACTACAGAATAGGAAATAAAAGTAAAGGAAAAGAAACAGCAACCAATCAGAAGCAAAAAGAAAAAGAATAACCAACCAATCACAAACAAAGCCACGCCCACAATATCACACCATATCCTATATAAACAAGAAAAAAAAACAGGACTTAACGGCAAAGAGCCCTGATGAGTGAGAGCATCATAACAGTGTCCACGAAACTTCGAAGTTGGTATGAATCTTCTCTATTAAAAAGACAAATCTATTTGTATATATATATATATATATATATATATATATATATATATATATATATGTGTGTGTGTGTGTGTGTGTGTGTGCGTCTATGTGTGTTTGTGCTTGAAAAAATTATCACAATTCCTATAACAAATAATTTTGCTATCGAAAGTCATTGAAAATTGAACAGAATAGCATCGTGCGTGGTCTGGAATCAATTCGTACTCATTTACCGTGTATATTCTAAAACCTGGGGTTTACAAAGTTAATGCGAGTAATTTTTGCAATGGATAATATTTAACCATCAAACATTTCTTAATATCATGATTACAAAATATGAAAATTATCGTGTATTGAGCATTTTAATTTAACTTGTATATTCCTTGTCGTAAGATTTAATAATAGAAACAATTTTAATGGCAATATTTATGAATTTTAAAGTATTTATTATAAAATATTTAAAATATAATTTAATGATATTAGTTAAATTTAATTTATTTAATTCATTAAGTTTCCAAATAACCACAACCCCCCCCCCCCCCAAAGGCCTTTGTCGTGTAGGGGAAATAACTTAAAAAAACATTACGAAGAGTTATTTCCCTTAGAAACGCAATTCAAACAATTACTAATTTTTAACTGCCTTTCGTGAACGCGTGTCTGCTTTATTTTTGATTAAGTTTATGTAATAGATCTTTTCATTTTGTCTGTCCTTCTTTCCAGCTGTTTCTACCTTTATTCAGAGAGTTCTGCAAGATGCACAAATATGTGAAATGTATAATTTCAGGCAACCTAATTTTTCTCATTTGGAATAGTGGTTTTCAGATGAGAATATTCCTAATAGGGAAAACGTTCTCCTACCAGTTGTTTGCAATTTAATGTAAGATCGCAATTTAGCCTCTTACTATTTTAATAGCAGATATGTTCCATTTTACTATTGTAGATGTTTATTACGGCACTTTGCGTCGATACAATCTTCAGTATAACCATTATTTTATTACTGGTTTTCTTGGAGAACAGCTCACTTTTTATGGAGGCACCTTAAAATGGTGTAGTTTAGGTACTTTCACAAATCTTCGATACCTAAGTTTTAAAATGATTTAAAAAAAAAAATGAAAAAGCTTTCTTTTCATTTTAGCTTTAATTGAAAGTAAAATGATTAAATTTACTACTTCCAGTAAGCAAAATATTCTGGTGTAGTTCAAACAGAAATTATAATGATTGGAATCTGAACTTTTTGAATTTTATATTGCCGTATTTTTAAACAAAAATTAATTTTAGGTTTTTAAATCTTACAAAAATAAAATATACACATGTAACACGTTATTTTAGAGAGATTAAAAATTTTAAAATGAAATTGATCTGATTTGAAACAAATATTATTTGCTTATAGTATGAAGTGTGGTATACAAGAATTTTTTTTTATTACGGAGGTCTTGCTTTTTTCCCTGATGACTCGTTGATTGATGACTGACAGCCAGACGTATTGACAAGCTAAGTATGATTGATCAGAATTGACATAAATGGATGAAACCTAAGTGAACGATTTTTTTTTTTGATTTTTAACTACATAGTAATTTAAATAAAACATAATATTTTCAGCAATTATCTAATATTTTATTGAATTTTAATTACCTTAGCTTTATGTATGGAGTGAAATGAAAGTATTAGAAACAGCCGAAAATATTTATCTGAGGAAATTTTTTCTGTAAGGGAAACAACCCTTGAAACGCGTTAATCTTTTGATCAAAACGCCACTTACGAAAAACCATGCTTAAAAAAAGAACATTTCTGCACACACACACACACACACACACACACACACACACACACACACACACACACACACACACACACAAATAAAAATAAAAATTATTTAAAAATATTTCTGCGTGAAGATTTGTATTAAGCGTTTCAATTTTCGATTAACAAATATAGTCTTCATTTGATAACTTAATAACCTAACCGTAATGAGTCTTTGAAAAAATTTAAAAATATTTGTGAAACTTTATAAATTATTACAATTAACAAATGAAAACGACTAAGAAAATAAAAAACAAAAAAAGTGAAAACAATTCTTGTAAAAATTCATTATTCATCAATTGTTTTTTTCTTCAAAGTATAATGTCCTTAATATATATATTATCTATAAAAGCAATTAAAAGCTTGTCTAATTAAATAGTTTCATAGTTTTATTGCATTTTTTATTTTACTACTAGGAGTAAATTTTATTGAAAGTTGTAACTGAATGAAGAAAAAAAAATAAGAAAAAAAGATGATTTACCCCCCCCGCAAAATGGTGAATACACTGCCTTCTGATATGTTCAACTCTTCTGCTATATTACGCAACTTCAATTTATGATCGGCCAAAACGAGTTTGTGGATTTCTTTTTGTGTTTTCCTGGGCAACTGCCGATTTTAGGCGACCTGAGCAGCATCGTTTGTAGCGGTACGATCGTTGTTTCCGACGAAGCAGTCCGAAAAACTATTATTATGCCATTGCTTTTCTTGAACAGTGTTTTTCCCATCAGAAAGCAATGCTTTATCAACACACGAAATTCAGATTTTTCCATTGTTTTCAAAATTCGCAACTGTAGCTTCACTTAGGTATCTGTAATTTGTAAACTAATAATCCAATTGAACCCAAATTTTGTAACGTGCCAATTGAAGGTTAGTACGTCATAAAAATCATATTAGTGACGCCTTCTGTGTGTCAGGCCCGGGACTTATTGTGTGATGTGCTATCTTATTATTGTTGCGTTTTATCGCAATTTTGTCAGGCAATACACTCGTCGTTATTACTATAATTTTATTACTAGTTTTATTTGATCTTATTATAGTTTTTAGGCCAACACGATAGTTTTTAGGCCAACACGATAGTTTTTAGGCCAACACGATAGTTTGTGGGGTTTCATACATTGACACCCCCCCCCCACACACACACGCATGGTCATTGGCGTTCTACGTGATGACTGGTTCCCGCCAAAAACGATGCTAATAAAAACGGAAAACAGCACGTGGTACACTAGTTAGGATTTCGTCCCGGGACAAGAGCAAACATGTCTTCCTAACTCACACAAACACACGCGCACTAATTGCGTGTAGCAATTAGTGGCGCAAAAATTTCTTTTATTTTTCTTCTCCTACATTAACACTATGCACATTAACTTTCATTCAAACAGGACTTTACATAAAATAACTTCCTACACATAAATCCACAATTTTTCCAACCTTCGTCAGTAGAAATCCACCGACTGCTACATTCGCATGTAAGTCTCTCTCTCTCTACTCAACGCACACACAGACACAGAACTTTGTCTTCTGTCTGACTTTCTTCATCAAGGATTTGAACTTTGAACTCTTTACGAAAACCTTAACAATTGTTACAAACCTTTCTTTCAGCTAGAGAAAAAACTTCATACATCTTATTTTGTTTCTACAAACAGACGAAGGGGAATGACTCTTTCCTTTTCACTTTCTTATGCATGCTCTCTCAACCCCATGTAACCTTTGTCAATACATTGTTTTTCTGGTTACTTTCGCCTTACTCGTTCTTTCTTATTGTCTGTTCTATTTCACCAACCAGTTACGCAGAGTCGACTCGTTAAACTTAAATAAGTAATGGACCCTCTGTCCACTACAAGTTTTTAGGCCAACACGTGTATACACTCTTCGTTAATTCTATTATTTTATAACTATTTTTTTTTTTCCAACTGATTATTTTCGCTTTTTTTTTCCCGAACACTCTGGCTCAATACACTCTTCCCTGTCACTGTTATTTTATTACTTGTTTATTCAATCTTGTTGTTGTTTCCTTTTATTCTAACAATCTTAGTCTATATAATATTCGTTACTACTATTATGTTATTTCTAGGTTTATACCATCTTATTATTGTTGTATTTTTATTTCAACACATTTGGTCGATATAATATTCGTTATTGATATCATTTTATTATTAAGTTTATACTGTATGGAATGTTATGGCTATTACTGCTGGGTCGGTTCTTTCGCCTAAACATCCAAAACTTGTTGAATGGCTTTCGCCGCTGAAATAAATAGCCAAAGAGAAAAGGAAAGACACAGAGACACTAGAGGGACAATTTGGACACTGATTTTATTTTGGGTTCCAACGACCTCTTGGGGAAATTCCTTCCCGAACAGTTTGGCACGTTTTTACCATTCAAAGGTCCAACAGAAAGAGCTCGAGTTTATTTTTGGCACCAGGAGATCTCTCTTTTTGCGCATGCGTCAATTGTCTTTCCTGTCAGGGGACTCCTGGGAGATTTTTATGTTTATTTTATTTCGTACTTTTAGCTTATTTTGTATTTTTATTTTATTTAGTGCTTTTTTAAAAAATTTTATTTCGTATTTTTATCTAATCCCTACAACTGTCGTATTATTGTCTTTTCATTTCAACACTTTTGGTTGACATAATATTCGTTATCAATATAATTTTATGATTAGATTCATACCGTCTTATTATTGTTGTTTTTTATTCCAACACTTTTTGTCTATCTACTTTTCGTTATTAATGTTTTTTTATTATTAGGTTCATACTATCTTATTGTTGTTTTTTTTTTTATTCCAACACTCTGGGTTAATACACACTTCATTATTAATATTATTTGATATATTTCAGATTAGAGTGCTAAGTAATATATTTTGAACTAATTAGCAAAACAGTCAAAGAAAGGAAAAGGAAATCCAAGAAACAATTGGTGAGTTATAATTAGAACTAGTTTGAATACCAATTAGTGTGCTGGAGGATTGACAAGACTTTTTGTCACTTATGTGCGTTGTGGTACAGTGGATATTGGCTCGGAACCGGGGAGCCGAGTTCGAATTCCAGTTGAATCCATTGTATTCACTTACGCGCAAATACCCTTGGGAAAGGTATTAATCCGTCTCTTCCTTCCAGTTATGGGTTAAATAGCAGGACAGATTGGGTTCTATAGCCTTGGTCGGCAACCAGTCTACCGCAGAAAGCAATAGCAACCTACGGCAGGATAATCTTCTGCCTAGTCAGTCATGTCTCTTTCGAGGCATGATCGCCCAAGCGTGTATCACGTATGGCACTTAAAGTAACAAAGAAAGTAACACTTCAAGCCTACAGTATTGCCTCTTGTTTTTAGTTTTTGCGAAAGATACCAAAAAGAGGAAACGCATATGTTGATCAAATTCCTGGTAAGCCTTAAAATATGATAATAACAAAAATATCATATAGCATTGCTCCGGTCTTTTGAAGATATTTACCTGAATTTATTTAAAAAACAAAAACAAACAAACACATAAAACAGGAAAAAAAGAACTTCTTAGCATGAATATTCTTGCGAATCTTTCTTGATGTATCTATTTAATAAATCCGCTGTTAGCTGACTGATCTCCCGTGAATTCACGCAGTTTTTACTGGAATGAAAACTTCGTTTGTACCAAATAATGTCATTTTGTCTGAAAGACAAGGCCAAAACTGTTCTCGTTATGTCTTGAGTCAACGAAACGATTGAGTTGTGGTTTTGAAAAACCTATCAGATTGAATCTGTTTTTTTTTTTTAATAACGGTAACTGCAAGTGAATAAATCTCTAGAGTCTCTACAAATATTTCCATGTGGAACAACGTTATATGAATTCAATAAACGACACCCCAAGAAGCAGGAAGCAATCGATTTTCTTTTTAAATGATGCATTAAAACCTTAGTCATAAATCAAGCCGTTTCAGTTTTCTATTTTGGAAGTCAATTGAAAATAGTTCGTTGATTGTATTACTCTTAAAAGGGGTGATTGGAATAGCAACAGCGATACTATAAAGAATTGTTCATGAAAAGTCAATAATAATAATAATAATAATAATAATAATAATAATAATAGTAAATATATTGGAGATAATTGTGAAAAGTCATGTTAAAAACACTACTCAAAATACCGTAATAAAAAACAAAACTAATAAGATGTAACAAAGCTAGTAATAAAATAATAGCAATAATAAAGGGTGTATTGAGCCAGAGTGCAGGAATAAAAAACAACTATAATAAAAGGGAATAAAACCGGTAATAAAATAATAGAAATAATAAAGATTGTATTGAGCCAGATTGTTTTCACAAAAACAAACAAAAAAGTCTGGCGACTCAGAGAATTGTGAAAAGAAAGCCACAAGTAAAAGATGGAGTAAACCTGGCCATCCGTAATAAAAAGATGAAATATTAATAATAATAATATGAATAATAAAGCGCAAATTGTCTGATAAATATAGTAACGTAAAACAACAATAAAATGGATTAAATCTGGTAATAGAATAATGCATAAAAGGAAAATACATATTGTTGCGATTAATAATAGTAATAGGATGTTCGTTGTGGCGCAGTGGATATCGGCTCGGAACGAGAAATCAGGAGAACCGAGTTCGATTCCAGTTGAATTCCTTGCATCACTTACGCGCAAATACCCTTGGGAAAGGTATTAATCCGTTTCTTCCCTCCAGTTATGGGTTAAATAATAGGACAGATTGGGTTCTATAGCCTTGGTCGGCAACCAGTCTACCGCAGAAAGCAATGGCAACCTACTGCGGGATAATCATATGCCCAGTCAGTCATGTCTCTTTCGAGACATGATCGCCCAAGCGTGTATCGCGCATGGCACTTAACTGACTGACGGATTGAAACTAGTAAAAATAATAATGAAGAATATAATGAGGCAATAATATTAGTAATAATGAAGAGCGTATCGACCAAAAATGTTGTCAAACTATTAATAATATAAATTTGCAAAACTTTATTAATATAATAAACTTGATAATGACGTATTAGTGATGATGAATACAATGTATTGACTCAGAGTGTTGGGATAAAAAGCAACAATAATAAAATAAAATAAAACTAGTAATAAGAAATATTAATAACGAACAGTGTTTCGACCCAGAGTGTTGTGGTCAGTCAGTCAGTTAAGTGCCATACGTGTTACACGCCTGGGCGATCATGTCTCGAAAGAGACATGACTGACTGGGTAGAAGATTATCCCACAGTAGGTTGCCATTACTTTCTGCGGTAGACTGGTTGCTAGCCAAGGCTATAGAAACCAATCTCTCTTGTTATTTAACCCATAACTGAAGGGAAGAGACGGATTAACACCTTTCCAAAGGGTATTTGCGTGTAAGTGAATGCGAGGAATTCAACTGGAATTCGAACTCGGCTCCCTGATTACTCGTTCCGAGCCTGTATCCGCTGCCCCACAACGCACATCCTACGATATCCACATCCACCACAACGCACATCCCTTTCAAATCAGTTAATGTAAAAAATAGCAAAAATCAAATGAACAATTGGTTTTAGACTGGTTGCCAGACAAGGCTATAGAACCCAATCTGTCCTGTTATTTAACTCATAACTGAAGGGAAAAGACGGGTTAATACCTTTCCAAATGGGTATTTACGTGTAAGTGAATGCAAGGAATTCAACTGGAATTCGAACTCGGTTCTCCGATTTCTTGTTCCGAGCCGATATCCACTGCATCACAACGCACAATCTTGTTCTATAACGCAAAAAAGCAATAAAATTTATGGAATAACACTAGTGATAAAGTAATAGTAATAACGCAGATTGTAGCGACCCAAAGTGTTGTGGCAAAAAGCAATACTAATAAGATGAACTAAAGCAGACTGCAAGCCAAGCCGACAAAAACATTTTTGATAATGTTTGAAAATCTGATAAAATACAAGCGAGCCGAGATAGAAATCAGCAGAAAGTAACACTTCAAGCCTACAGCATTGCCTCTTGTTTTTAGTTTTTGCGAAAGATACCAAAAAGAGGAAACGCATATGTTGATCAAATTCCTGGTAAGCCTTAAAATATGATAATAACAAAAATATCATATAGCATTGCTCCGGTCTTTTGAAGATATTTACCTGAATTTATTTAAAAAACAAAAACAAACAAACACATAAAACAGGAAAAAAAGAACTTCTTAGCATGAATATTCTTGCGAATCTTTCTTGATGTATCTATTTAATAAATCCGCTGTTAGCTGACTGATCTCCCGTGAATTCACGCAGTTTTTACTGGAATGAAAACTTCGTTTGTACCAAATAATGTCATTTTGTCTGAAAGACAAGGCCAAAACTGTTCTCGTTATGTCTTGAGTCAACGAAACGATTGAGTTGTGGTTTTGAAAAACCTATCAGATTGAATCTGTTTTTTTTTTTTTAATAACGGTAACTGCAAGTGAATAAATCTCTAGAGTCTCTACAAATATTTCCATGTGGAACAACGTTATATGAATTCAATAAACGATATATATATATATATATATATATATATATATATATATATGTAAAGTAATATCTTTGACATTTAGTGAGATAAATTTCAATAGAGACAGACTCCTAAGAGAACTCAATGTTAAATTTTATTGGTGAAGAGAAATTTTAATCAGGAAACAAAAGTTAGCTATTTTTATAAATCCATTGGTCATGCGGTATTTCCTACTTTTCCGTTTTCCAAACGGAAAAGTAGGAAGGTAAATCCCAAAAACCTGATCCTAATTAATATTAAAATTTTAATATTAAAAAATGATACAGGAGGAGAGCTCAATGTAATTAAAATTACAGAGCTAATATTAAGTAAATTTTCATTATTCAAAATTGTTGAATGAACATTTCAACATGAAATCCCTAAATGACCGTTAAGATTTGAGAGATTTAGGTCACAAAAAATTTCGGACGCAAATCATGTCTATTTTTAGATTTTAACTTTTAGATAGAGTTGTAAGTGAAGAAATGGAAACTTTGGCTTCGTCTAGCTTTACAAAGGAAAGGGGTTAATGGAATAGGAAGTGATGTTTTGCTTCCGAAATATTTTGTGACCTAAATTTCTCAAATCTTAACTGTCATTTTTTATTTATTTTTTTATTTCTCTTTTTTATTTTTATTTTTTATTCTCTCTTTTTTTTTTATTCCTATTTTTATTTCCATTTTGAAATATGTACCGTTGCTGAGGAGATGTGAAACCCCTTTAGGGATTTCATGTTGAAATGTTCATTCAACAATTTAGAATATTGAAAATATACTTTATTTATATATATATATATATATATATATAACCCATTGGATATAGACGTTGGTTAGTTCCTTTGACTTGACCCAAAGAGTTGTGAGTTTAATAGCAGGCTACAGCAGTTGTGAATAAGTAACTTACAGGTTTAGAGGGAGATAACTCATAACTACCAGAAGAGGCTCTACGCAAGGTATGGAGATGATATAACTTAGTGATTTTAATAAAGGGTTCTGTTCGAAATTCTTAGCACCTGAAGAAGGCTGGAGTGTACAACGGACGAAACATCGTACAAATGGCAACAAAGATGAAGAGAATAGTCCGAATAATGTAAATACTGTAAATACTACCTCATCTCAGAAACACACACACACACACACACACACACACACACACACACACACACACATTATATATATATATATATATATATATATATATATATATATATTAAACAATGCTGCAGAGTCACATATACACTTCTATTTAACGACGAATGCAAAACAAATGGATTTATGCCTTTCGTGGGGTATTTGTGAGAAAGTGAACGCAAGAGGCGTGAGTTGAATTCAAACTCTGTTCACTGATACCATATTTCATACGCTTACTTTGAATTTATAGAAAGAGAGAGGGTAAAGGGTCGAAAGTTACCGCAAGTAGTAAACGACAGGAAATTGTGGAGAGTCACAATCAACCACGTTCTGAATGAATTATGGCACTAAAAAAGGAACAATTTTTGCCCTCAATAAGCATGATTGATGGTAACCTCCAGAAGCTCTTACCTTTTCCGCTGATATGATGTGGAACGATTATATTGAGTCAATTGCTAGGTTTGCTACGAGGAAAGTTGGTTCACTGTATTGTACTAGACTTTTTTTTTTCGACAGAATCCATCTTGCACACTTATAAGTCTGAATCGCCCGAACACTGAATATTGCTAACACATTTGGTCAGGTGCTCCTGCTATATATCTCTAGATTCTTGAGAAAATTCCAGTCTAAGGTCGTTCCTTACTTTAGTCACTTTTCGGTTGCCGTGGTTTGGTTTTACTATGTCTTTTCTATAAAAGAAGCAACCGAGCAAATTGAATACTGCTGCCATATCTGGTCGGGTGATCCTGTTGTCCACCTAGGTGTCCTTGACAAAATCCAACGGAGAATCTGTAAAGTGATCGATCCCGACTTTGCAGCTCAGATACAGTTACTTTCTCACCGGCGCAATGTGGCTTCCCTGTGTCTCTTCTACAAATACTTTCATTGCTTCTGCTCCGATAAATTTAGCTCACTGGTGACCCCTATATATAAATTTACTCGAGCAACATGATTAGCAAATAGGTCCCACCCTTTTACTGTGAAACCAATAAAATGTAAACGCAAATTCTACTCTATCCGCTTCTTTTCTCTCCCTTCCCGCCTGTAGAATTCCCTTCCATTTACTTGTTTCTTCAACAGCTATAATCTCCAAGAATTTTAATGTAAAGTCAATAGTCATCGTCTATCTCACTAATCTGCATCCTCTCTCTCATGCTCATTTCTCCGCCCATTCCACTCTCATCAGTATTCTCGCCCTTTTCTTACCCACTTCCTGACACCCCCTATAACATGTCACTCTTTCTTCTAACTTTCCTCCTATGTAACCCCTGTAAAACAGTGGCAGTAAAATGCCTTGCTTGGAGCGATATGATTATAAAAAAAATAAATTAATATTTTCATGGAAATTGCTTTAATGAGCTTCCCCCCTTGGTACCTCGACTACATGAATTTAAGCGTGCACCTCGATATGCTTGAAAAAATCTGAAGGGTCTGTAATGTAATTCACCCTCGCCAGGCATATCGACTTCCGTGACTTTTTAACCGACCTAACCTGGCTTCCCTCTGTCTTTACAAATATTTTCATGCTATTTACTCTTTGGCGCCCCGACTAATTTGAATGCAAGCGTTCTCCTAGATTGGCAACCATCCTTACCGATTTACTGTCGAACCATCTAAATGTAACAGCCACTTCTACTCTGACGGTTTCTTTTCCCGAAATTTCTATCTGTGGAACACCCTTCTGAATTCTTTCTTCCCTGACACTTACAATCTTCCAAAAAATTAAAAGCAACGTTAATCGCCATCTTCTGTCTTCCTGAACTCTGCTTCTTTTTTGTACTTTCCTCAATCCTCTCCATTCTCAGTTTTCTCATTCTTTTTCACATACAATCCCTCTACTCCCGACTACATTCTAGTGGCATTATTGCTTGGGAGTGAAATGATAAACAGACTCTAATAATCTACTAGCCAGTCCTCATCGTTTTACTGTTGAAATAGATACAACAGTAAATTCTATTCTAAGCAATTCTTTCCTTGCAGTTCTCGCCTCTGGAACTCTTTTCAAGTTTCTTGCTTCCTTGCCACAAACAATCTTCAAAAACTGAAACCAACATCAATCGCCTTCTTCTATCTCTTTCAATTCTGTTTAATTATTGCCATTTCTCTTATTAATGTATTCATTTCACTCTCTATAGCCCCATGAATTTTAGCGGCATTATCACTTTGCTTGGAGTGAAAATTCTTTTAAATAATCGCTTTATCCCAAGCAAGGCAGTATTGACACTGATGTGCAGGGGATTAAGAGAGAGAGAGAGAGAGAGAGAGAGAGAGAGAGAGAGAGAGAGAGAGAGAGGTTGCGTCGTGGAAAGAATAATATAAAGATAGGAATACTGGTTCACAGGGCGTTATGTAAGAGTAGAGCGAGAAGGAAGATGAACAAGATACAGGGGGGGGGGGGGGGTGACGGACAAAGAATAAGAGAATGATGGAAATATAAAAAATGGGAAATGACGTTGCACTTAAACTCTTGGAGACTGTAGCTATCAGGAAGGCATGTCTACCGAAGGGAATTCCACAGGCGGGAAGTGTGAGAAAAGAAAACGCTTAAGTAGCGGTACCGGTACATTTGACTGTAAAAGGGTTGGACCTACTTACCAATTTAGGATCTCGGGTAAATTCTCGAGTAAAGGGGGCACTAGGAAGAGAAGCTCGTCAGAGAAGAATGATGGAGTTTTTGAGTACCCTTGTATACTAGTGAGCCAGTCATAAGCTGATTCATTTGATAGTTCACCAATAGAAGGATTAACAAATCAGAAGGCTCTAAATATTCAATACGAGGTGTATAAAGGCGGCCATATTTTCCCGAGTATTGGCGATATAGTCAGATTCAGTAGAGTGTCTGATTGGTGAGTTTTAATCTTTGACGTTGTTTCATTGAACAGATTACGTACTGCGCTGTATTCTATATTCATAAACTATGGTGGACATGATCAACACAGAATCCGTAAGAATATTTGTAAAAAAGACAGAGGAAAGCCACATCTCTTCGGTGAGAAATTGACTGAAGTCTGCCAAATCGAGATCGATTACATTGCAGATCATCCTTTGAATTTTGTCGAGAACATCGAGATGAATAGCAGGAGCATCCAACCAGATATGGCAACAGTATTCAATGCTCGAACGAATGGTAGATTTTTATATGTGCAAGTGATTAAAAAAAAAAGAAGAAAAAAAAAAGAGATTTGTGGAAGATTTGAAACGATGCAGACCGTGTAATTGTTGCAGTCTGCGTGAATGCTAAAAAAGATACTGGAGATTTGAGAAGACTTGGTGTCACCCAGTTTTCAGCGATAATCGTCAGACAACAGCCGTAGATTTTCGAATGGATAAACTATTTTAACAAAAATGAATAATTTTGAAAAAGCATAAATGATCCATTGTGTTCTTAAAAGCCTTGACGGACGCATTTTAAAGTATCAATTAACATCGGATGCCTTGAAAACTACCTTTGCGAAAAATGAAAAATCAATTTTCGTCGCCATTAAATTGTTTCGTGCGCATGCGCAAATCTCTTTAATCAGTTTAGATTTTTTGTGTGCTGCTACTTTGCGACTATCTCTCATCATGAATTTGTTTCACGTTTTTTTGTTTCTGGTTTGTCCGCTACAGAAATCAGAATACACACAAGCGCGCGCTCCCGTACACACACACACACACACACACACACACACACACACACACACACACACACACACACATATGTATATATATAAGCGTTATTTTGTAGCAGGTAGAAAATATAAAATAATGCTTAAAATAAACGAACGTCCACTCAGAGGGATATCCACTGAAAAATAATAATGCCATTTAAAGTAATACATTATATATATATATATATATATATATATATATATACTACCGGCCATAATTATTCGGCCCCAACAGTTTAAAAAAATGATGTATTACATACTATTTTTACTATTTATCGCCAAGTGGATAATTCTAAATGGAAATAGAATTGTTCTTTTGTTATTATTATTTTGCAAAATTTTACAAGGCAGCCCGGAAGCCTTTGCTACGGCCAGCCAAAAAGAAGAAGATACTAGTATGAGGAATAGAGCACAAAAACTGGACACCAGAACAGTTCATTTGATGCACATGTTATTATGCAGTATTAACAAAGGAAACATTCTATTTTCATTTAGAATTATCCACTTCGCAAAAAATACTAAAAATAGTATGAAATACATCATTTATTAAAATTGGGGCGCCCTAATAATTATGGTAGTGTATATATATATATATATATATATATATATATATATATATATATATATAATGTGTGTATGTGTATATATATAATATATACATAATGTGTGTTTATATATATAATATAATATATACATATATATATGTGCATATATATAATATATACACATGTATAATGTGTATATAATATATATATAATGTGTGTATATATAATATATATATATATATATATTGTCTATATATATAATGTGTGTGTTTATATATATATATATATATATCAGAGTCGATATCGATCAGTATTGAACCTGATTATATCTGATTCTGGTTCAATAATTATTACTCTCTTCAAATATCGAACATTCTATTGGCCTAAATTCTGCACGCCATGATATACGTTAAATTATGGTTTTACGTATATTAATAGCTAGACTATTCTGCCTCCTTCTACCGAGCGCCCATATCTCAGAAGTAGAATCACCGACTGACGCCAATTCGGTCGGGTTTCAATCATGAATAAAAAGCAATCGGATGTCTAAACGTACAGATGAGCTGTGATACAGCGAATCAGATCTGTCTGCGGATGACTATATATATATATAGTTAATATTGTTATTATTATTATAATAATAGCATACTGCAACTCAAAAGCTATTACGTTTCGGTGTTCAATACATTATCATTAGGCAGTGAAATGATGGTGTATTGAACACCGAAACTTAATAGCTTTTGCGTTTCGGTATGCTATAATAATAATAATAATAATAATAATAATAATAATAATAATAATAAGTTACGTGCATCTGGATTAAAGTCTGAAACTGAAGGATTTATACTTGCAGCACAAGACCAAAGTCTTTTCACGAGAAACTTTCAGGCAAATATTATGCATAATAATATGGATCCAAAATGCAGGTTTTGTGATAAACACCAAGAAACAATAGACCACCTAATCTCAGGCTGTTCTGTGCTTGCCCCAAACGAATATAAAAATCGCCACGATAGAGTTGGGCAATATTTACATTGGACAATGTGCAAACATTATGGAAAAGCTGTAAACAAACACTGGTATGAACATCATCCAGCACCGGTTACAGAAATAGAAGATGTAACCATTCTATGGGATTACACCATCTACACAGACAGAAAAATTGAAGCAAACAGGCCAGACATTATTGTTAAAAACCAGAAGGAGAAAACTTGTCTATTAATTGATATGGCTTGTCCAGCGGATTGTAACATAGCAATCAAGGAATTTGAAAAACTGTCAAAATATAAAGACCTGGAAATTGAAATAGAAAAAATGTGGAAATTGAAAACAAGAGTTGTGCCAGTGATAGTAGGTGCACTTGGAATGATAAAAAATGGAACAAAACAACACATTGAAAGAATCCCTGGAAACCCCAGCTTAAGAGACATACAGAAAATTGTCTTATTAAGTACAGCCCACACACTAAGGAAAACTTTATCTATGTAATGCTGAGGATGATAGGGAAGATAGAAAAACATGAAATGGAGCCATAACAACACGCCACTACCTGCCTTAGGTCTCCCCGCAGACTTGGTTGGTAGTGAGACCAAAGCAGAAATCGAAATATGATGAAAAATGACATAATAATAATAATAAACTTTCTGGCAAATATTATACATAATAATATGAATCCAAAATGCAGGTTTTGTGATAAACACTAAGAAGTAATAGACCATCTAATCTCAGGCTGTTCTGTACTTGCCCCAAATGAATATAAAAATCGCCACGATAGAGTGGGGCAATATTTACATTGGACAATGTGCAAACACTATGGAAAATCTGTAAACAAACACTGGTATGAACATCACCCAGCACCGGTTACAGAAATAGAAGATGTCACCATTCTATGGGATTATACCATCTACACAAACAGAAAAATTGAAGTAAATTGGCGGGACATTATTGTTAAAAACCAGAAAGAAAAACTTGTCAATTAATTATAGCGGATAATTAATTATAAGCGGATTGTAACATAGCAACCGAGGAATTTGAAAAACTGTCAAAATATAAAGACCTGGAAATTGAAATAGAAAAAAATGTGAAAATTGAAAACAACAGTTGTGCCAGTGATAGTAGGTGCACTTGGAATGATAAAAAGGAACAAAACATCACATTGAAAGAATCTTTGGAAACCCCAGCTTAAGAGATATGCAAAAAATTGTCTTATTAAGTACAGCCCACACACTAAGGAGAACTTTGTCTATGTAACACTAGGGATGATAGATGAGATAGAAAAAACATGAAATGGAGCCATAACAACACGACACAACCTGCCTTAGGTCTTCCCGCAGACTTGGTTGGTCGTGCGACCATAGCAGAAATCGAAATATGATGAAAAATGGCATTAAAATAATAATATATCTATGCTCTATTTCTGCGTTGAGCACTTTTTTAAAAGTAAATATATATATATATATATATATATCCATTTGCTTAAACCGCCTGTAGGAAAAATGTGTGACAAAATGGAAATAAGTTTTCGCGTGAAGCGTTTCGTCCATTAGAACTTCATCGACCTACATTTGTTATGTTGGCGAGATTACACGTGCCCACGAAAGATGTATGCTGGGAATTATTATTATTATTTTTATGGTGAAATGTTGTAAGAGCCATTAATTAAATTTTACTGGTTGCTTATTCTATTTATCACTCCTGCCTCCCATAAGCATGGACCAAGCGAGTCTCGCTGAAAGCAATATATTGCGCCTCCTTGGCCTTACCCTATCATCCGACCTCAAGTGGAATCATTACATTGAGTCAATAGCTAAATCCACTGCTAGGAATGTTGGGTCACTGTGTCGGACCAGGAAGTTTTTTCCGCCTGAATCCATGTTGCACATATACAAATCAACCATCTGTGTCCGTGCATAGAATACTGCTGTCATATATGGTAAGGCGCCCCTGCTGTTCGTCTCAGTGTTCTCGACAGGCTCCAAAGGAGTATCTGTAATGTGATAGGTACCGACTTGGCGGCTCAACTCTAGCCACTTTCTCACCGGCGGGATGTGGCTCCCCTCTGTCTATTCTACAAATATTTTCATGACTTCTGATCAGACGAACTTAAGTCACTGGTGCCTCCACCACAAAAATTTACTTCTGCAACCAGACTGGCAACAAGGTCCTATCCTTTTACAGTTAGATCAACTAAATGCAGCCGACAATTCTACTCCAGTAGCTTCTTTTTTTCGCACTTCCCACCTGTGGAACTCCCTTCCATATACTTGCTTTCCTGACGGCTACAACCTCAAGGAATTTGAATGCAATATCAATTCCCATCTCTTATCTATTTGACGTCAGTCCTTTCTACATCACCCCGTATATCTTGTTCTTTTCCTTTCTCTCTACATTCGCAAACGTCTTCACACCTGTGTTTCCATCTTTCTCTTGCCCTTTCTCTGACACCCCTTGTAACTGGTTTGTCTTTCTCTTTACTCTCCTCCGGCCTAAACTTTTACTTTCTTATGTAGCCCCCTGCGCATCACTGGCGATACTGCCTTGCTTGGGGTGAAACGATAAAAAAAATAGACCTCAATTGATTTATATGTCTCCTGTGTCGAAATCGTGCACTTTCGACAATGTACATCATACTACTAAGGCATCGAATAACTTCACCTTCCTGCAAATTTTTATTTCCCTCCTTAAAGTTTTTTTTTAAAGACCTTCTCTTAAATGATCTGGTCGTCTTGAATTGTCGACATTTCTTTTTTATTCATTGGCAGTAGTTTGTCAAAATTGGATCTAACTTTCCGAGCAAACGTGATCTCTGCAGGTGAATTTTCGTGGTGAGGTTTGCATTTGCCGTCATTCAATATATGCTCAAAAGATTGTTGTAGTGCCTTTGCTTCAGCTTCCAAGCCTTTAGATTTTAAAACCTTTTTGAAGGTGCCAACAGATCGCTCAGTTTGACCATTCGACCTTGGAATCGGCGTTGTCAAATGTTCAACCATGTAGTTTTCGCAGAAGTTTCAAAACACGCTGGAAGAAAATTGAATTCCATTACTGAATACCACAATGTCAGGCACTCCAAACCCTGTAAAAAGTTCACGTAAAAATTTAATCTTTATTGCTTTAATATCTCTGACTATTTTGTGAAACTGTCGACCACAATTAAATAGCATGAACCACTTAGTGGTCCAATAAACTCCAGGGTTTATCAGTCTTTAGTCATGTCTGATAATTTATAGGTAGTCATTTTGCTGCTGAATTACAACAATTACATTCTCTAACTGTATTTTGAATATCTTTATCCAAATTTGACCAATAAAAGCAGCTTCTCATTAGGAAATTCATCCTCGCTATTTCCGGATGTCCCACGTAGAGTTATTTCAAAATCATTTTTTGTAGTGATAAAAGAATGACTACTCCTTCCGTGTACATAAGTACTCCATCATTAATAGAAAATGCTGTATTATCATTACCAGTTTTACTTTTAGTTTTACTCCATTTTGACTTAACGTCATTCATAGTTTTTGAATAACTGTATCCTTTTTAGAGTGAATTTTGATATCGACTATCGTAACCAGCAATTCTTTAATAGCATGACACACAAGGCTTTTAATTTCGCTTTTAGATTCCAGCGAAGCAATCACAGTATCTTGAGAATCTTCGTTACATGTCGATATTAATCTAGACAAGCCATCTGCGTGTCCCAATTTTTTTGACGATAGTAATTTCATCTTGGAATTATAGTTCTATAAAATCGTACCCCAAAGATGTAGTCTGTTTTCAGTATGCATGGAAATCACTTTTGATCATATATACTTAGTAATGGACGATGATCAGTTTGCAGTATGAATTTTAAACATAGTACCATCCTGTGGATGTGCGTTGTGGTGCATTGGATATCGGATCGGAACGAGAAATCGAGGAGCCGAGTTGGAATTTCAGCTGAATTCATTGCATTCACTTACGCGCAAATACCCTTGGGAAAGGTATTAACCCGTCTATTCCTTCCAGGACAGATTGGGTTCTATAGCCTTGGTCGGCAACCAGTCTACCGCAGAAAGTAATGGCAACATACTGCGGGATAATCTTCTGCCCAGTCAGTCATGTCTCTTTCGAGACATGATCGCCCATCCTGTGAAATATCTTTATAGTAAAAATTATGAGCAAGCGTTTCCTTTTCAATTTGACTGCAGCACTTTTCCGTATTTGTCAAACTTCTTAAAGCTTGGAATGCATCCTTGGCCATAACGATTCGCCTTCGGATCTATGTGTCGCACTTTCTGTTTTCTGTTAGAGAACTTCCTAAGTTCTGACTTAAATACTTAATTTTATCCATAAAGCACTGACATTTTTGTTTGAAAACGTTATCATGTAGTGTATGAAATACTTGCTGAAGCAGTTTTATTAGCTGTATTTTCTTGGAGCTCTTAATAAGTGAATCATCTATGTCATCGACGGTACCGTTTAGCCCAGCAAGCATTGTATCCATTATTTTATGAGAAATACCTGGAGCTACTTTCACACCGAATCTTCTAAACTTCTAGAGTCCTTTTACGTATATTAATAGTCAAATTCTTCTGGTATTTCTCATCCATTTCGATTTAAAGACATACCTCAAAAAGCTCAATTTTTGAAAAAAAAAACATCATTTAATTTGGTAAATATATCATTGAGTTAGCAGGGAATATACATGTGGGAGGAAACAGTCATTCAACCGAGTCGAAAAATCAGCAAATAAACGAATGTTATCTTTCTTTCTAATATAAACAGCTTGCGTGCTCCTATCCGAAAAATCTTTTTTTTCAATGACACCAACGAAGAAAAGATCTTTTAGGCTTATATACTGGTACTCGTTGCATTCACTTACGCGCAAATACCCTTGGGAAAGGTATAAATCCGTATCTTCTCTCTATCTATGGGTTAAATAGTAGGACTATTGGGTTCTATAAACTTGATTGGCAACCGGAAAGTAATGACAACCTACTGCGAGAAAATCTTCTGCCCAGTTAGTCATGTTTCGTTCGAGACATGATCGCTCAAGCGTGTATCATGTATGGCCTTAACTGACTGACTGGTATCACATTTCCTTTTAATTTGATAAATGCCTTTTACTCTGTACATTTTCCCAACTCTTCTGAGAAAATATTTGTGTTTTTTTTTTCAAGTTTACTTAGTGTTTCTTTAGCTGTAATTAATTTAGCTAAAATTAATTGTTCGTCAGAGTTTGCTCTGACGAACAATTAATTTTTTCACAGAATGAATTAATCGACCAATTCCATAGTTCAAATAATTCTAGCCAATCGACGCCTAGTAAATACGAGTTGGAATTTTTTCTGCTTTTTTAGTATTACCCGCACGAACGATGTTACACGTAATTTTCACAAGGAAAATTAATTTCTTGCCCGATATTCCTCTTGCAACTTCATCGTTTTTTTTTTCAAGTTAAGTTTGCCAATTCTGTTCCATGGCAGTTCATCAATAATTATAACATCGCTACCAGTGTCTGATTGAAATCTCACCGTAGTGTTATTCATTTTTATTGTCACAAATTTTCTATAATTTTGAACTTTCCAGTTTTTAAGCTGGTTGCACTACTTCCAGCAAGTTAGTTTGTGTATTTCTTTTGTTTTTTGACTTGCAGTAGCTTTGATTGTGTCCTGTTTTTCCACAGCTAAAATATTTTTGGGGCTTAAATGTTCTTTCTGAAATCCCACATCGGTATCATGGGTTAAGTTTGGCAGTATTTTTTATTTCAGTTTTTTCTTTTGGTGCTACTGTCTTTTTTCGAACTAATCATGCTTTTGACGCGCCATTTTGTTCGATTTTTCCCTATGGTAAGACATCCGATTGTTTTTGCCAGGGTTGAATCCCGACCGAACTGACAACCGACGGCGATTCTACCTCTAAGCTATGGACGATTTGTGGGTAGATTTTAACGTGTTATATACACGATGTAAACACACGCCAGTAATCGAGAGTGTTCAAATTCATGACTGAATGAATGATGCGTAAAGTAAGTAAAGTGAGTAGCTACCATTTTTTCATAGTGCTCAATCGGCGGGCGAGAACATAAATAGTCATCCGCAGATAGTCCTGTTTCGCTGTATCACAGCTCATCATTACAGTTAGACATCCGATTGCTTTTAGTCAGGATTGAAACCCGACCGTATTGACATCAGTCAGAGATGTATATATGAGTTGGGGAGATCAGTCGATTACGCTACAATGGTTTTGATCTTTCCGTTTTGTCAGGCGATTTGTAGTGACTGATTTTTAACGGTTAACACTTTTATAAGTTCATAACCGGAACTTCAAAATAAGGGAGTGATTTATTTATGGAAATCCTTTCATCTGGGTTTGTACGAGACCAGAAAATATTTTCAGCTGTGTCTGCATCTGTACATTATTTTGGATCTTTCATTTAGTAGTTTTTGTCGTTCTGGAAATAATATTATAGCCAAATTCTCATCTTGGCACAATCTCCACTGTTGCAAGCTTTGGCTTTTTTTTTTTTACATATTTTTCATGTCACGTGGGGATTCACGAAATTTTTTCTTTTAATTTCCATATGTAGTGGGCTACTTTGATGATATTTTAATATTTTTCTAGTTTGAATGTTGACTTGTGATTATTCCATCGTGTTTTTTAAAACTGCCTTTGGTACAAGTATATTTGATCTTCGACTTCTGCTTTGTAAATAATTCCTTCAATTTTACAAACCCTTTTAAGCGGACTTTTGTTTTTGTCTCTGCGTTTACACACACACACACACACACACACACACACACACACACACATATATATATATATATTTATTTAAATTTGTTTGGAACATTGTCTTTAATGGATACTCGTATTTGAGTGCATAGTCCGTTTTTACTGATTTTTTTAAATAATTAAATAACAAAGATTGGGTCACTATGTCGATCCAGGATGTTTTTTCCACCTGAATCCATCCTGCATATATACAAGTCAACCATCCGTCCGTGCATGGAGTACTGCTGCCATTTATGGTCAGGTGCCCCTGCCGTTCTTCTCAGTGTTCTTGACAAGCTCCAAAGGAGAGTCTGTAATGTGATAGGTACTGATCTGGCGACTCGACTGCAGCCACTTCCCCATCGTCGAAATGTGGCCTCCCTTTGTCTGTTCTATAAATACTTTCATGGATTCTGCTCGGACGATCTTAAGTCACTGATGCCTCCTCAGCAGGTGTTTTCTCGTGCAACCAGACTGGCAACTGGGTCCCACCCATTCACAGTCAGGTTAGCCAAATGCAGACGACAATTCTACTCCTGCAGCTTCCTCTCTCGCACTTCCCGCCTGTGGAACTCGCTCCCATATTCTTGCTTTCCTGACGGCTACAACCTCCAGAAATTTAAATGCAAAGTCAATACTCATCTACTAACCACTGGCCTCTAGCTCTCTCCCCTCCCCTGTATAACCTTCCCTTTCTCTCCACCTATGTATCTGTCATTGCACCTGCTTTCTCAGCTTTCTATTGTTCCTTTCTAACTATTTTTTACTCCTCACTCTTTTCTAATTAATCTTTTTACATTTATGTAACCCCCTGCACATCAGTGGCGTTTCCGCCTTGCTCGGGGTGAAATGATTAAAAAAAAAACACACTTTAAATATTCACTAGCTTAGATGTTTGAGAAATTTTGTTTAGAAAATATCTATCTTCCTGCAGGATTCGAATCCTCATACTCCCATATATCGGGGAGATGCAGTCGTCAGATTTGACGTATCTTACCACAAAATATATAATGAAATACAAGGTCTGAAACAAGTCTTTAAATACACATTATCCTGAGTTCTTTTTTCGGAGCGCCGAGTTCGAATTCCAGTTGCATTCACTTCCGCACAAATACCCTTGGGAAAGGTATTAATCCGTCTGTTCCCTTCAGTTAGGGGTTAAACAATAGGACAGATTGGGTTGTATAGCCTTGGCTGGCAACCAGTCTACCGCAGAAAATAATGACCACCTACTGCGGGGTAATCTTTTGCCCAGTCAGTCATATCTCTTTCGAGATATGATCGCCCAATGCGTGTATAACGTATGGCACTTGACTGACTGACTGACCTCTGCTTGAGATCGTATCTTAATATAAACAAATGCAACTGAAGGCAATTTTACGAAATTATACTGAAATTTACGAAATTGGTATTAACCGACATATCTATTAAAATTTATTTCTTTTAGAATTAGGATACGATCTCGAGCAGAGATGCTGTAAAAAAGAAAAAACAAAGCAAAAAAAACAACAGTATATTGCATGTATTCATCACCTACCCGAATTATAAGATCAGTGAATATTCAATGCCGGCCACCTGAAGAATATGTGCGTAACACGCAAGAGACTGACAGTCGTATCGGCCAGACGTACACGGGAATATACTGGGCCAAGTTGTTAGAACGTTTGTTTTCTGATCATGAAAACCGGGTTCAAAGCTCACAATAATCTATTTGCCAGGAACGTGATTTCTTGATGTTATCGGTTTTTGTAATCTGCGTGAAAAACATACGGCAGGTTGACCCAAAGCTTGTGCGTGAATTATTTAGAAGCCGTCCATGGTTGTGCTTAATACGAAAGCACAGGTCATTGTGACAAAGGGTTTCAGCATACTTGCCTTGCTCAAAGTTGTTCACGACAGATAATGCGCTTTATCCTAGAAACTGTAACTAATGTGCGCTCGGCATAGTTGCAGTATAAACCACAGGTTGGTATTGTGGATGTTGAACAAACACAAATGTGCCTGAACAGGTGTCTGCAGTAGGGATTGGTTAGTTGCCCTAGTAGACAGGCATACTCGGATATGAGAGGCCATCCGTTACCAAGTAGTATATAACTATCTCAGCAAAGAGGCAAAATTCTTGTTAAGTTTAAGGCGCAATAGAGGATAAGTTTCGAGGAATTGTGGGTGTAATATCGTTTTGGGGTTGGAAAATGATTCTCTTCCGTCTTGCGACCCACAGTGTTAGTGCGGTGAGTAAGTCGTCGGTTGGTTCATGTTACAGCTTTTTCTTTCTCGAAGATTGAATTCATTTTCGGTGCCATCGCCCACCCCCGTTGCAATCAACGTGTTATTTTCGATTAATCAAACAGGAGCGGCTGTTTACGCGACGAAATTTTCACTTCGTTTGTTGACACAAAATCTTCAACATCAGGCTGAACAAGAAGATCCACTGCCGTCGTGTCGATTTTGATGAATCCGTGCCTTCTTCCTTTTCCGAGTCGTGCGGGGCTCAGATCGATAGCCGATCGATAGGTTGATTATTGGTTCGATCATGGACCATAACTAGCCATGTTTCACTTCTTCGTCCTCTTTTTTTCGCGGGATAGAGAAGAAGGTAGAAGTGAGGGGATTTTGGACTTGGATCCGGGTTAGGGGGGGAAAGGGTAGTTTAGGAAGAGGTGGGAAAGTAAGGAGCGAAGTGGTATTCAGATTCGGATTTTGATTAGAGATTATCCTGTTTTGTGTTTATCTCTTGCCACGTTATCGTTAATTCACCTGATATGATTTGCATTTCAGCCTTTGATAGAAAATGTTGGGGGATTTCTATTCGGAACTTACATGTCTACGCATATATACGTACACACACATACACACATACGCACGCATACACATGCGTATAAGAACATATATAGTCACATACGCATATATATATATATATATGCGCATACGCTTAAACGTTTAAGAACATATGCACAGTTACAGGCACACGTGAAAAAACACATGTGTAAAATCATATATACTCACACATGCGCACACATGTGAATTAATCTACACGCACATTTGAGCATACATAGATGTATACTCATACATATGCAATCACATATTTATATATGCAAGCGCACCTATTTACACACACCGAGAGGAACGCATGATTATACACAGACATATATATATATATATATACACGCATATATATATATATATATATACATACACACACAAATATATATATATATATATATACATATATATATATATACACATATTTTATATATATATGTGTGTGTCTACGCACACACACATATATATATACATAAATATATATATATATATATATATATATGTGTGTGTGTGTGCGTGTGTGTATGTGTAAGCGCATATATATAAACACACCGCTAGGCACAGTTGAATGTATCTCGTGCGCACAATATATGCGCATACCGGCATACGTAAACAACCGCACTATTTTCATATATATACACACAGGACATAATTTTTTTCAGAAGTGTATTTACCTTAAGCAAATATTTTTTAAATAGAGGAATGCGGGCTGGTAAACAAAAAGTGTGCTTATATTAAATAAATATTATTTTCAAAAAGCAAGAATGCAGAGACCAGGTTCGGATTGAAGGAATGCAATCGTTTTTTTTTTTTTTGGAGCAGCCGTGTTCAAGGTCGGAGAATATAAACCATGGAAAAACAGGAATGAGATGACGCATCTGTGACCCACAGAAGATTAATTCTGTCAAACAGGAAATATTAAACAATAGCAGAGAAATGGGATGACGTGTAAGGCAGTTGGCTAAAGGCAATAATAATAATGCGAAAATGCTAAACTACAAATGGCCTAAACAAAGGTGACATAATTACGCGGAAGTCGACGTATTTTAATTTTTTTTTTAATTGTATCACCCCGAGCAAGGCGGTACCACCACTGATGTGCAGGGGGCTACATAAGAGTGAAAAAATATTAGATAGAAGGGAGTGAAGAGAAAGACGAATCAGTTAGAAAGGAGCAAGAGAAGGATGGTAATACAGGTGTGATGACAGTTGCAAAGCCGGAGAGAAAGAAAAGGATATACAGGGTGGTGAAGAAAGAACTAGAGTCTGTTGGTTAAGAGATGAGTATTAACATTGCATTTAAATTCCTGGAGGTTGTAGCTGTCAGGAAAGCAAGAATATGGAAGCGAGTTCCACAGGCGGGAAGTGCGAGAAAAGAAGCTGAAGGAGTAGAATTGTCGTCCGCATTTGGTTGATCTCACTGTGAATGGGTGAGACCCAGTTGCCAATCTGGTTGCACGAGTAAACACCTGTTGTAGAGGCACCAGTGACTTAAGTTCGTTGGAGCAGAAGCCATGAAGGTATTTATAGAACAAAGGAAAGCCACATCCCGTCGGTGGGGAAATGGCTGGAGTTGACCCGCCAAGTCGGTACCTATCACATTACTGATTCTCCTTTGGAGCCTGTCAAGAACACTGAGATGAACAGCAGGGGCGTCTGACCATATATGGCAGCAGTATTTCATGCACGTACGAATGGCTGATTTGGATATATGCAGGATAGATTCAGGCGGGGAAATCATCCTGGCCCGACACAGTGACCCAACCTTCTTAGCAATGGATTTAGCAATGGATTTAGCTATTGACTCAATGTTCCACTTGAGATCAGAAGAGAGGGTAAAGTCGAGGAGGCGCAGTATATTGCTCTTAGGGAGACTCGCTTGGTCTGTGCTTATAGGAGGCAGGAGAGGTTGCCTGTGATGATTGACAGACAACAGCATGGTCTTAGACGCATTGAAATTTACAATCTTATATAAGATTGGGTCTAGATCAGGGATCAGAGAACGGAGATAGGCGGAGAGAACGTAAAAAAGAGCAGACAACTCCGGCCAGTCACCTCCTCGCATGTGCGTATGTGCATGCCGTCTTCTAAACCATCCCTCCACACACACACACACACACACACACACACACACACACACACACACACACACACACACACAGAGAATGTAAGCTGGTATTTTTATACTCACAATGTTTGTGTTGTCGTTTATCAGTTGAGACGATTATTGTAGCAACAAAAGCAGCAGTATATCAATCAGTCAGTTAAGTGCCATACGTGATACACGTTTGGGCGATCATGTCCCGAAAAAGACATGACTGACTGGGGAGAAGATTATCCTGCAGCAGGTTGCCATTGCTTTCTTTGGTAGACTGGCTGCCAAGGCTATAGAACCCAATCTGTCCTGTTTTTAACCTATAACTGGAGAGACGGATTCATACCTTTCCCAAGGGTATTAGTGCGTAAGTGAATGCAAGGAATTCAATTGGAATTCGAACTCAGCTCCCCGTTTTGTCGTTCCGAGTCGCTATCCACTGCACCACAAAGCACATCCCACTAGCAGTATAAAACCATATATGATAGTGGTATATAATATTATTACATATGCCCACATGTAAATGGATCTACATGCCCATATGTACATACAAAAACCGAATACACACATACTTCATATATATATATATATATATATATACAATGAAGTTCTCTCAAATTAAATTGAATTAAAGAAATTATTAAACCACGAAGTAGGTTTTTGTCAAAGTTTTTTTCAAACAAATCAGCTTGTTCAAATTTCACCGATTTTTTTTGCGAAATTGAACGAAGTGTAGAGTTTGTAAATCTTGACAAAAGCCATTAGCGATAAACAGACAATAATAAATACTGTATTTCAACACACGTCAGCGTGTCGCAAAAAGAGAAAAAATATTCTAGTGACAAAAATTGCCAATGTATGTAGATCAATAAAGCTTGAAATTAACAGGCAAATAGAAGCATTTAATTTATATTGTAAATATTGATATCCCCCAGGTAAAGTTTTTACTTTTACTCTTTGTAATTACACTTAATTCATTGATATTAATGACCAATCGAATATTATACAGTGAAAAAGATTCAGGTTATGATTCAGCTAATAAATGCATATTAGACTGTGGACTTGTGTATTGGATATCGGCTCGAAACGATAAATCGGAAATCAGAGTTCGAATTACAGTTAAATTCGTTTGCATTCACTTACGCGCAAATACACTTGGGAAAGGTAATAAGCTATCTCTTCTCCCTCAAGCTATGGGTTAAATAGTCGGGCCGATTGGGTTCTATAGTTTTGGTTGGCAACCAGTCTACCAGAGATAGAAATAACAACCCACTGCGGGGAAATCTTCTATCTAGTCAGCTATGGATCGAAAGAAACGTGTATCACGTATGGCACTTAACTGACTGAGTATATATAGGAGGTCTGATAAAAAAACAAGTATCTGGATTGGTGCTATAAAAAGAAAACTACAAAATATATTAATATTAGGAATTTAATCTTTTTCGAAGTACTATTCCCCTTCTGAAGCCGCACACACATCACCCACCGTTGTTTCATTTGATGGGAACATTACTGGAACAGCAAACAGCTGTCTCGTCACATTAACTTGGATTGCATCGATGTCTTGAAATGTTCTTCTCAAGTGGAATTTGATTTTTTAAGAGTAATAAGTAGCAAGGAGCGAGATATGGGAAACATGGGGGTTGTCTGACCTGACGAATGTTGTCCTGTAGGTACCACTGTCATTCACACCTACATACACTACCGGCCATAATAATTAGACACCCAGTTTTTTTTTTAAAGAAATGATGTATTTTATACTATTTTTAGTATTTATTGTCAAGTGGATAATTCTAAATTAAAACAGAATGGTTCTTTTGTTATTATTTTTGCAAACTTTTACAAGGCAAGGAAGCAAAGATGAACTCGTCCGAATCACCCTAAATTTTCTTCATTCTTTCATTGACGAAACTGCAGTATAGGTAAATAAATATTGAATTAAATATTTATAAATTCATTTGATGAACTTGTTATTGTGCAATATTAACAAAAGAACCATTCTATATTTATTTACAGTTATTCACTTGGCAAAATATACAAAAAATAGTATGAAATACATAATTTTTTTAAAACACTAGGGTTGCCTAATAATTATGGCTGGTAGTGTACGTACATGCATGAACACAACGTTTCACTTTATTCAACAGCGATTGGTCAATATATCGCTAATACAAAATATTACGAAACAATTCACAGATCGCAGTAATTCCTGTATACCTTGCAATCGAAGATTAATTCAAACAGATCCTTCTAGTCAGTTTAGTACATGTTCTCTGATTGGTTAATTTTTAACCAATCAAAACTTTTTGATGTGAAAATTGAGTTTTCCGCGAAGCTCTACTTAAATGCTACTTAATGAGCAGTTTTTGTGCATCTCTTCAGTAAGATTTCAGCTGAACCTCTGTGGAGTTTGCATGCGTACGCATACAGTCACGCACATACTATCACACATATGTACATATGCACCAATATTTCTATGTATACAAATGCTCATACACATGTATATACTTGCACACATGCGCAGAACATATAGTCAAACATATTCACGGTCAGACATATGCATATTTCTATATGCACGCACACACATGCTTAAGTAAATGCACACAAACTTACATAGACTAGCCTGTTTGCATACGCTCGCATGTACCTACACATAAACGCAGACGTATGTCCACACACAATCACAGTAGGGCGAGACGACCACACTCTACTCAGTTCCCTTCAAAGTACTGCTATAAACAACGGAAGTGAGCGAGAACCTTATAACTTAGTGGGAGAGATTCACACTGGTACTTTTACTCCGTTACTCTAGCAACAGTCCCGAGACTTTTTGATCAAACCTCGTATATATTTCGAGTCCCGTAACCAATTCGGGTCGTAGGGACACTACATATATTTCAGCTGCAGCAGAAGTGGGTGTGTCTTGGTCAAGAAAAACTGACGGAGCCCAACTCTCTTTAGGTTGATTTGAATTCAGAGTTTTCCTTCTCCTAGAATGGCTGCTACCCAAGGCTATGGGACCTTGCTATTTACCCATAATAGGGATAATAAATGGACGCATACATTTCACGTAAGTGAATCAACGGAAATCGGCCAGAATTTGAATTTTTCAATCCGAGCCGCTGTCCATTGCACACACACACACACACACACACACACACACACACACACACACACACACACACACACACACACACACACACACACACTCACACTCACACACACACACACACACACTCACACACACACACACACACCACACACACACACACACTCACACACACACACACACACACACACACACTCACACACACACACACACTCACACACACACACACACACACACTCACACACACACACACACTCACACACACACACACACACACCCACCCACACACACACACACACTCACTCACACACACACACACACACACACACACACACACACACACACACACACACACACACACACACACACACACACACACACACATATATATATATCGTTTTGAACGCATGAGTTCGTAGCTTAGTTCGTAGAAGCAAACAGCCAGACTAACCACTCGTATAAATTGATTATAGTAATGAAGGCTTCTGCACAACCGATCGTAAACTCTAAAAGTGCACGACACGCTACAACGTCCTCAAACGACACCTCCTCGGGTTTTCGAATTCAAAGTTGTCTCCTCATCATCGCAGGTTATAGGACCTAGTATTTTATGCTGTTAAACACATAGAGGAGAAGATATGGATTCATACCTTTCCCAAATACCTCGACTGGAATTCGAACACAGCTCTTCGCTTCCCCAATCTGAACTGCTATCCTCTGTGCCTCCATATTAAACTTTATAAACACACACAAGAACAGACAGACACACAAACACACACGAGCGCACGCACGCGCGTGTGTGTGCCTGTGCTTGTGTGTGTGCACGCTCGTGTGTATTTTTATAAAGTTGAAATGAGAAGGAATGGTGTCAATATTTTAGACATTTTGGAAACTTATTTTGACGTATATTTACCGATCAATCGGCGTTATTAGAAAAATGGATTTTATTTCACCACAATAGACATTTCGTCTCGCTAATATAGATTTTGTCGAAACAAAATCCATGCTTTCTAAATATTTGTGAAAATCAGAACTAAGTAGAAAATCCAATTAGTAGAATAGTATATAATAAGAATATTATATAATATAGTTGAATGGTATATAACGGTCTCTATATATAATGGCATAATTATTAATATTAAATACCATTAATATATATATATCTATATATATATATATATATATATATATATATATATGTGAAAAGTGTATGTATATAATTATAAATATCAATATCAATATATATATATATATATGTATGCAATTTGTTATATATATTATATTGTTTACATATTATATATGCGTGGTACTTATTTAAAAGCGCTCAATATCAGTGATAGAGCAGACATATTCATATAGAAAGGTGTGAGTTTGTAACCCTGGGTTTCACGCTTTTGCGATCGTCAGACAAACTGATTAAATAAAATAATAGCAATTCTTACCTACCATAGTTTCACACAGAACCCATCATACGTACATATGTACATACGAGAAATCGACAACTATTCGCGCGTTGACGTTGACATCGCTACACTATTCGAATACGCCAACCGGATGAGTATGTATGTGTGCAACGGCACACATATACATATATATACCGAACCCCGCACGATTCGCATGTGTATGTTTCTGCAAGCCTCAGTGACCGAATGAGCGTGCGTGTGTGTGTGTGTCCTTGCGCGCGTTGATGGGTATACAAATGTATATATATATATATATATATATATATATATATATATATAAATGTCTGCGTCTGTCGTGACGACAGATTTCCCCCACTTCCACAAAAATACACGAATATAACCAATTTTAAAAAAAAATTAATCAGTTAGTCTGACGATCGCAAAAGCGTGAAACCCAGGGTTACAAACTCACACCTATCTATCTATCTATCTATCTATCTATCTATCTAATATATATATTTTAATTCAGATACTTCAATCCAAGGGAAAAAAGCAGGAAGGTAAATTCCAAAAAACCCGATCCTAATTAATATTAAAAATTTTATTTTAATATTAAAAAATGATACAGGAAGAGAGCTCCATGTAATAAAATATTACATAGCAAATATATATTAAAAAAGGATTAATTCAAAGATGTTGAATGGCCATTTCGATAGGATTTTTCTGTTGCTGAGGTGATGTGTTGTCCCCCGTGGGGATCTTCATATCGAAATGGCTATTCAACATCTTTGAATTAATCCTTTTTTAATATATATATATATATATATATATATATATATATATATATATATACCATTAATAAGAATTGTATATAAAAAAAGAGGAGGAAATTACATCTTATCATAGAGGAAAAAACTATGTTTAGGGTGCTCAGTGATAAAGTGGCAAATTTATTATCCTTGTTTTATCTTTCTTGAATAATTGACATAGAATAAGCTTCAATGCATTTCTTGAATATTCTTAATCTTGAATAATCATTCAACTCTCGCGTAATTACTTAAATCTGATTGGTTCTTTTATGATTGATTAATTGCTGCTTGATCTTGTGACTCGTCATTTAAAGGTTATTTGCAGACAATCTTTCGTTCTGCTCTTTTGAGAAATTTTTTTCTGCTCTTTGCAAAAATGAACATCCGACATAATTATTAACGAATCATGAAGAAATAGAATTAATAGAATCTCCTTTGGGATTTTACATTCAAGCCGCTTCTTTTTGGATATATATATATATATATATATATATATATATATATATATATATATATAATGGACTCTCCTGTCGAAATTCAACGTATCAGGATCTGACAGCCTAATTGCTTCAGTTACGAAACCAAGTTAAACCGCCAGCAGACCCACACAACTGATTTGATTAAAGTGGTGAAAGCTTGTGCCTTTCACACTTTTCGGAACCATTGATACACTCAGTCGGTGCATATAAATGCCACAGATGAAGCAGACAATAGAACTCAGGCTTTTAATTATCCCATAACAGGTTGCCAGCCAAGGTAACCTGTTACGGGATAACCCAATCTGTCCTGTTATTTAACCCATAACTGGATGGAATGGAATGGACGATATTCCCAAGAGTATTAGCGTGTAACTGAATGCAGGGCATTCAACTGGAATCCGAACTCGGCTCCCCGTGTTCTTGTTTCGAGCTGATTTCTACAGCACCACAACGCATATCCATTTAGAAAAGCTTACAGCCCCTGGTATTCCCAAGCGGTCACCCATCTAAGTACTGACCAGGATTAGGATCGGGTTTTTGGGAATTTACCTTCCTGCTTTTTTCCCTTGGATTGAAGTATCTGAATTAAAATATATATATATATATATATATATATATATATATATATATACATATATATATATATATATACTTATTCTGCTCTGCTTACGTATTGAGCGGTTTTTTGTCATTGATTACTCATCTCTGGTTTTTTCTTTGGGCTACGTACTGGCTCGGTCCAAATCGCTTTGGCTGATATTCATGTGCTTAGCTCTTTCTTTTTTTTTTTTCTACCATTTTTTCCTTCCGCGTATAAACGCGGAGGGTTTTCGAAACGAGTATAGTGATAAGTTTGCATTTTTATATATATATAATCGCTCATTCAGTAATGAATTAGAGCACTCTGGCCATTGGGCGTGTATAATGATAATATACATGCTAAGAAGTCTGCCTTCTTCTATCGAGCGCCCATAGCCCAGGGGTTGAATCGCCGACTGACGCCAATTCGGTCGGGTTTCAATCCTGGGGCAATCGGTGTCTAACCGTACTGATGAGCTGTGATACAGCGAAACAGATCGGTCTGCAGATGACTATAGATATATATCATTACAGTGCCATGTTGCTAAGACAATAATAATTTCAGTTTGTAATTCTAGCCCTCTTAGGAACGCTTCACTGTAAAGTTTAGATAAAACCCGGTAAGAAGATGCATACTTGTTTTACCTCTTGTTTTCTATTTCCATATTTACTCTACCCATTTTCAATCTGTATAAAGGTAGTTTTTTCCTCGTTCTGAATTATTCTAATATCTTTACCAAATAAAATAAGTTTTCTTAGCAGTTCAAATAAATATTTATGTCGTGTTTTTTTTAAATAATCATTTCAGCTAAATCAAGGCGAGACCACTACTAATGCGCAGGGGGTTAATTAGAGAAAAGACTGGTACCGATCTCCCTAATGAGAATATATATATATATATATATATATATATATATATATATATATATATATATATATTAAAAAAGAATTAATTCAAAGATGTTGAATGGCCATTTCGATATGAAGATCCCCACGGGGGACAACACATCACCTCAGCAACAGAAAAATCCTTTCAGAAACTGGAGAAAAATTAGTCTACTTTTCCTTTTTAAATAGATTGCAAAGAAATTAAAAAATTTAAAAAGGAAAAGTAGACTAATTTTTCTCCAGTTTCTGAAAGGATTTTTCTGTTGCTGAGGTGATGTGTTGTCCCCCGTGAGGATCTTCATATCGAAATGGCCATTCAACATCTTTGAATTAATCCTTTTTTAATATAATATATATTTGCTCTGTAATATTTTATTACATGGAGCTCTCTTCCTGTATCATTTTTTAATATTAAAATAAAATTTTTAATATTAATTAGGATCGGGTTTTTGGGAATTTACCTTCCTGCTTTTTTCCCTTGGATTGAAGTATCTGAATTAAAATATATATATATATATATATATATATATATATATATATATATATATATATATAACCCGGTATGAAGACGGATACTTGTTTTACCTCTTTTTTTCTATTTCCATATTTACTCTATTGATTTTCAATCTGTATAAAGGTAGTTTTTTTCCTCGTCAAAATTCTGAATTATTCTAATATCGTTACCAAATAAAATAAGTTTCCCTAGCAGTTCAAATAAATCTTTATATCGTTTTTTTTTTTAATAATCATTTCACCTAAATCAAGGCGGGACCACTAATAGTGCGGAGATTGTAGCTACTAGGGAAGCAAGTAAACGGAAAGGAGTAAGCGGAGGGGAAATAGCTTTCAGTTGCCATGAGCCTATTTATAGAAAAGATAGAGAGATGGCACGTCACGTTGGTGAGAAATTGACTGAAGTCGAGATGCCAAGTGTGCACCAATTACATTGCCAATACGTCTTTGGATTTTGTGAAGAATATCGGTATGAATATCAGGAGGACCCGACCAAATATGGAAACAGTATTCAATGCATGGACGAATGATAGATATAGAAATGTGCAAGAGAGATTATGGCGAGAAAAAAGCTTTCTGGCCCGACACGGAGACCCAACCTTCCTAGCAGTAGAAGCAGTAACATATTCGATGTAGTTGTTATTGTTGCTGTTGTTGTTGTTGTTGTTGTTGTTCTTCTTCTTCTTCTTCTTCTTCTTCTTTTTCTTCTTGTTCTTGTTCTTCTTGTTCTTTTTTTTCTTCTTGTTCTTCTTGTTGTTCTTGTTCTTCTTCTTCATGTGCCGTGTCCCTTTCAGGACGTAGGCGATCATGGACTTCCACCTGATGCTCTCTCTTGTCGCTCTTAATAGTTTTTCTCTTGGTAGCTCTTCTAAACCCCGCTCCGCCATTCATTTGCTCAGACCTAAGCCAGTACGTCTCGCGCTGCTTTCCCTGTCTCTCCTTCTCTTTATCCGACCTGTGAGTATTAAGTTCTGCAGGCCCTCTTTCCTCATTACGTGTCCCAGGAATTTCATTTGTCTCTTCCTGATCTTTTGTTTCAGTTTTCTTCTTGTTTGCATCCTTTCCAACACCTCATCGTTGTACACGTGCTCCGTCCATGGTATCCTCAGCATCCTTCTGTAAAACCACATTTCTGCTGCATCATTTCTTTGATGAGATCGTTCAGCATTCACTTGAGATCAAGGAGGCGCACTGTGTAACTCCCAAGGAGACTTTATCACATTCTAGCAGTTAATATTTGTTTCTTTACTACCCTGACTAGAAGTTCTTGTAGTATGTTTTGTGTCGGCCGTCGACTCAGTGCTACCTTCGTATTTTATGTTGCTGATATTATAATAAACTTGCTCGGGTGTAATGAAAGCTTTCAAAACTAATCCATGGTCCCGGAGCTCAGACTCTTTGGACGTTGGCACAAAAGATTAAAAAGCAATAGTTGTTTCCAGTTAAAGCGAAACCGTAGATTGAAAGAAAAATGAATGGATGTAAGTCAAATTTTGATTTCCTGGTATCGATATCAAATAAGTTTTTTCGTCGTAAACTGAATTTTGAGGGCAAAATAGGTCCTTTGATTAAATGGTATCATGGCTGAGACTAAGAACTACAATTATACCTACTTAGAGCCAAACCCGAAGCAAAAACGAAAATAAAAGGGCTGAAAAAAAAATAGACATACAGGCAGATAAACAGACACACACACAAACATCTTGCCATTTATATATATATATATATATATATATATATATATATATATTATCGATTTTCTGCACTATTGTAAGAACTGCAACCTTGAAACTTCTGAATATCGTTTCTTTGGTCTTTGTCTATGAGTGTATCAAATTTGATTATAATCGGACCACTCCTTCTATAACCCGATTTTTTCGATTATCGATTTTCGATATTTATCGGGGGTACCTCGACACAAAACCTAGCTAAGAACGCTCGCCGACGCTTATAGTACAACTGCGTAAGTTTTCAAGAAAATCGGTTCAGCCGTTTCAGAATCTATAGGTAACGGACACACACACACACACACACACACAGAGACAAAGTTCCATTTATAAATAAGTTTAGATTAGATAGATACATTCTGGTAAAAATCGTCTCGCTGCAAAATTAAAAAAAAATAAAGTCAGATGGCTCATCTTGGTTTTGTACTGCTTTGTATTTTTGTGTACTTACTCAATTCATTTTCTATCTATTATCCAGGGTATTTGTTTCCAGTAAATACACAGGATTATTCTAATAATCAATACAAAGTAAGTAAAAAAAATCATTCTTCTCGTGCCTTCTCTAATTTACACGACCGTTATGAATAATGGAAATTTCCGTTTTGTTTGCGTGGAAAATCGGAAAAGACACACCAGAGACACTACTTGGTTTCAGTGTGAAAGAAACAAACGACTGTTACCTCATAAATAACGAACTATTCTGTTTTCATCGTGTGGAAAGCAATCTGTTCTACTCAACGTCGCTTGTACCTCGGAGTAAAATGGATTTGCCTGTTTGCTAATCTCGTTCAGTGAACAGCATACGGCGCGTAAAATTTTTGGCTACTGAAGTACGTCACTATTTTCTTTTGTACAAAAGTATACGAAATTACAGAGGGCCATGAACGTGCACATTCTGAAGGTACACGGGAGATAAAAGGAAACAGGCTTTGCTAATGGTTGTATTTTAGAAATAGGTTGTACATAGTTGTATTTTGTAAAGAAATGCACTGTAAATAATTTTGAATAGGATTGTCAATGGTCGTGAATTAAGAGGAACGCGGTAGGCACAATGAATAAAGGCTGATAATTCTTCTATTTGGGAAGAATGCAGTTGCTTTTAAATAATACTGAGCGAAAAATATTCTCCAAACATCACTGGACTCGCCATTAAAATACAACTTCTTCCTTCTTATTTTTTTACTGAATGTATTTTTAGCAAAATATGTAAGGTTTCATAGGAAAATAATCATCAGTGTCGGAATTAACTGGATTAAAGAAAGGAAAAAACTGCAGGGAAAAAATATCGGAGCCGGAATCGACATCAGGAAATTATTGCTTGTCACAGAATTTTTCTTGTTTTTTTGTTTAACCTCTAATATAAATCGCCGTACAAGAAGAACATACCTCGAGGACCTGTCTCATAAAAGTAAAAAATAACTTGCCGACTTTCTTTTTTTCTTTCTTTTTTTCTTTCTTTTTTTTTTTTTTTTTTAAAAAAAATCATATTTATAAAACTACGAGGAAATTGTTAACAGGTAATTCCATCCTGGAAGCGAGTGATTTGTAATTTAAACAAACATGTCATTTTTTTTTTTTTGCTCTTCCTTGTATTAGCTCGAGGCGGTACGAAAACATTTTAAAACGATTTTGTAGAAAAGAAAATTAAAAAAAGTGTCAACAAAGTAAAGAAGAAAAAAAAAGAAAAACCAGCTGGAAAACGGAGAAATCTTTACATGGAAAAAGCTTGAAATTTAGGGAACTACTTGGTGCTCAGTTGTGGTGACTGTGTGCCAAATTAAGCTAAATTTAATATATAACAATGACGAAACATTCGTATGTATTTAAATTCATCTGCTTCTTTGTTTCATTTCGCCATTTAATCACACACACACACACACACACACACACACACACACACACACACACACACACACACACACACACACACACAGACAGACAGACAGACAGACAGACAGACGCACACATTAATGGATGTGTAAAAACTTCAGAGTACATCTGCAAAAGAAGAATATGAATAAAGATAAAAGGAACGCTTATGTGCGTTGTGGTGCAGTGGATATCGACTCGGAACGACAAATCGGGGGAGCCGCGTTCGAATTCCAGTTGAATTCCTTGCTATTTCACTTACGCACAAATACCCCTGGGAAAGGTATTTATTCGTCTGTTCCCTCTAGTTATGGGTTAAATAATAGGACAGATTGAGTTCTATAGCCTTGGCTGGCAATCAGTCTATCACAGAAGGTAATGGCAACCTACTACGGGATAATCTTTTGCCCAGTCAGTCATGTCTCTTTCGAGACATGATCGCCCAATCGTGTATCACGTATGGCACTTAACTGACTGATCTTAGAAGACGCGTTTAGTCAACAGGTTAGCAGAAATGTCTGGCAAGTTGATGGACGTGCAGTTATACAATTCATTGCCTTAAAAGCAAAAATGAGTAGTAGATTTTTTTTGTATATATATATATATATGTGTGTGTGTGTGTGTGTGTGTGTGTGTTAATTAATATTTCAGTTATTTTGCATTGGGTAGCTTTATGTGTCATGTATTTTGAATTACAATATGTTAAGAATTTAACCGTTTTCTTTTAATTTATTAGTATTTTTGTGGTCATGAATTTTTGCTTGGGGAATGAGTCATTCCTTCAGGAAAAGAGATATAAAGAAGAATCCAAATCGCAGGTTTATAATTTGATAAAATTAGATATTAACACTTTCGGGAATTTTCCTTAGTTTCAAAGCAAGAGATGTAATTCATATGCCTTTAATTTAAGAAAGTGCTTATATTAACTTTAAAAGTTTATCTATAATTACACATTTTTTTAAATTACAGTTTAACCTAAAAAGATTTTTCGTATACTCACGAGAAGAACATGAGTGACTTAGTACGTCGTTATCAAACTATTTTCGGTCAGGTAGTTAGACGTCATCTTAAAAAACTAATACTCGTTGGTGAGACAGATTTACAAAACTTTACCCAAAAATTAGAGCTTGATAAATAAGTTGCTAACCAGATCACGTAATTTCCAGCGCCTCCTTCCTGCTACTAATCAAGTTTGAAAGCCCTTTCCCCTTCAGTTTTATCCTATACTTATATAGACGAAATGTTACATAAAATTCCGGTGAATCTGACAATGACGAAGTTCACATACACTTTTCATTGTATCTCTTGGCATGCATCCAACGATCTCATGAAGGTAACTGCTTAAAAATCATATTCCACACCGAGGAAGAGGAAAACAAACGCACTCTGATACAATGAGCCTTTATACATATATATATATATATATATATATATATATATATTTAGTTTACAACGTAAAGTTTATTTTTAGTAGATGCCCACTTTATTTATTAAACAGTATATTTATTCATTTTCATCTATCGGTCAGAATATTCAAGAAATCTTATTAAAGGAATATACCGAGGACTCATCATTTTTCTTTGATTAAATTTCTTATGTATATGGAGCGATGAGTGATTTAGTTCTTCCTTATCGAACTAATATCAGTTACGTAGTTAGATGAATTCTTAAAGAGATGGTCGTGTGAGCGATGCAGTAATATACATATATATATATATATATATATATATATATATATATATATATATATAGGTAAAGAGGTCAATAAGTATATATATGTGTGTAGATAAAAGATCAGTATGACGTGATACTTACCCGATGATTGCTAAAAATGCATGAAATTCAGAGTCGTGCGTAAAATGTAGGATAATATATATATATATATATATATATATATATATATATATATATATATATATAGGCATAGATGTCCAGTCCGTAAACAACTTAATATAAAATATTAAGTGTTGTATCTATATAGAGAGCTCAATGGATGTTATCCATAGCAATATATATATATATATTTGCTCATCAAACCAAATTCATACAACAATTGTATGAATTTGGTCTGATGAGCGGTCTATAAGAACTCCGCGAAATAAGTTATTACCAATGAATTTATAAAACATCCAACTGATTTTTATCATTTTCTATTTTTATTATATATATATATATATATATTCTCATTTGGGAGATCAGCCGTTTACGCTACCATGGTTTCAACCTTTTGGTATCGTCAAGTGTTATATATTATGTTATATATAATAGCTGATCTTCCTAATTAGAATATTTAAAAGCGTGTTAATTTCTTATTTCTTCTTTTATTATATACTGAACACTTTTTGATACAACTATTTACTGGTCTAATTTGACTCTGATCAATAAATGGTTAATAATTATTATATATATATATATATATATATATATATATATATAGTTGTATATATGTGTGTATGTGTGTGTGTGTGTTTGTGTGTGTGTGATCAGATATTCCGAAAGTATTTACGTTCACCATTATGAATTATATGTCAACCGAGCAAGGAAAAATCACGATTAAATGTTTCATAGGACATTCCAATTTTTTTTACTGGGAGAAATTTGCAAAGAGGAAATTTGAATTACTCGTCAGCTTTCACTCGAAAACTGAACGGAAAAAACTAAACAGATAGACCTAGTTTGACAAAACTTGTTCAAATGTGGCTGCGATTCGATCTTGACTAAAGCCATTGCGTGATTCATCCTTAAATAACCAAGAAAAGTTGATATGTCACCAAACAAAACCGAACAATCAACCGGAAAGAACTATTTCTTTACATTAATTCATATAAGATCCTACAAGTTTTTTTTAAAGAAATCAAACTGTATTGCAAAATATAAAACACACATATCAGCGTCTCTAGTAATTATGTCCACACATAAATGTATATATATATTTTTTTTAATCATATCACCCCAAGCAAGGCGATAACGCCACTGATGCGCAGGGGGCTACGTAAGGGTAAAAAGAATGGAAAAGAGAAAGCCGGAAACCACATCCTAAACAGGGAACAAGGAATGAGCCTCTTCACCTGTTCAATAGAGGTGGGTGGAGTGTGAACCAGGCGATAGTTTAGTCTATCTACTCCAATGCACAAAAGCTGAGAATTATCTACCATGTATTACATTGTGAAAGCAGAATAAAATATATTTTTTAGTACTTCAAATCTCCCAAGAAAATTAAATTTCAGCATTAAACGATCCATAAAAAATTGATATGCCCTTAAACAACCAAATCATTAATCCTATATTATGAAAGAGCTCTAAAATGATGTTCGTTCAGTCTCTGGACGTTCGTATTTCCGTACTATGATTGTTCCTTGTGCAAATTTTATGCATGCTGTTAACAATCATGGGTTCATCATTGGTCTTCCGAGCCGTGTTCTCCACTATTCTGTACGCTTGTGAGACCTGGACTTATTATCGTCTGGAGCGGTTCCAGCAAACGAAGTTCCGTAGAATCCATCGCATTTGATGGGAGGAATGCATTAATAACAACGCGGTTCTCGGACATCTCTCCCGGCATCGTGGATATAGTTCTTCAACATTGCCTCCTTGTGTCTTGTGTCCGGAATACATCCCACTAGACTCCCACGAATTATTCTGTTTAGAGAACTTGCCTGCGGTAAGAGGCTACGCGGAGGCCCAAAACGACGCTTCAAGGATCAGGACAAGAAATTATTGACACAGGCCAACATCGATTGCTAAGACCTAGGAAACTTACGTCAAATCGGTTATCCTAATGCAGGACCATTCTTTCGTTTCCATTCCCTCGACATCAAGAGAATCTGCGACGTGCTTTTAGGAGGGACAGACTCGCTTATCCGCGTTCATTACCCTCACTCCTCTTTGCAGTAGTAGGCTGAGCCTTCCCAATTATCTGTGCCACCGAAAATGATAATGGTCTTGATGCTCGGATACGTAGAGCATATGAGTACGACAAACAAGTAAATTCATTTTTTTCTTACGAGGAATCTTTTCATCAAGAGAAGGATTTTGCAGTATTAAATAGCACAAGGGATATAGTATGTATTTGTTATTTTTATTGTCCCTATCAGGGAAATTTTCCTGGCTACATGTCAGTGGTGGTGAGGGTGAAGTGAGTCT